>PVHY01018356.1:6510-29505 GCA_004024945.1 Uropsilus gracilis
TAGGTTGATAGGTTGATAGGTTGATAGGTTGATAGGTTGATAGGTTGATAGGTTGATAGATAGATAGGTTGATAGGTTGATAGGTTGATAGGTTGATAGGTTGATAGGTTGATAGGTTGATAGGTTGATAGGTTGATAGGTTGATAGGTTGATAGGTTGATAGGTTGATAGGTTGATAGGTTGATAGGTTGATTGATAGATGATAGGTAAATAGATGTTAGATGTTAGATAGACGATGATTGATAGATAGATAGATAGATAGATAGATAGATAGATAGATAGATAGATAGATAGATAGATAGATAGATGTTAGACAGGCAGACAGACAGATGGATAGATGGATTGATAGATAGGCAGCAGGCAGACAGATGGATGATAGACAAAGACAAATAGATGATAGATAAAGAGGAGAAAGAGGAGTGAGGTAAGATTAGCTGAGAGGAAGTGAAATGAAATGAGATTAGATATGAGGCTGGAAAAAATGAGCTGAACTATACCAGGAACCCCCCACACTGCAGCTTGACTGGCAGGGTGTCAAATCCACCCCTCCACACTCACACCACTCAGGAGCCTCCATGCCCACTGGAGCAATGGCCCTATAAGGCCTCCCAAGGGACTTGTTTCCCTCCTCAGAAACCCCAGACAGCTGCACCCAAGACATGCTGAGGGGCCAGGGCAGAGAGAGGCGTGAGGGCCGAGGGTCGGATTTCCAGAAACGCTGTACCCTGGGCTCAGCGCAGCCAATGTTCAAAATGAAGCCACACGCATCGGCCACTAAATACATTGTATAATGAGCCCAGGAACGGCTCAAATCTCACCACTCCCCAGTCGCCTCACTGCCTCTTGTCAGGTCTCTATGCCTGGGACGCAGAGATTATAGAGGGGCATCAGGGAGGCGGAGCCCAGACAGATGGACATGTGACTGACAGATGGACCCTGCCCAGGGCGGGACTAGGCTGGGACGCGGTGCAGGGAGGTCTCACCTGGTCACTGCAGAACTCAGAAAAAGCCACGTCCACCTACCCAGGGCAGGTGCACAGGAGGTGCGGCGACAGCCCAGACTTAGCGAGGGCCCAGCCTGGCTAAATGGGCATGGGGGAGGGGAAGGAAGGAGCCCTGGGGTGGGGGGGGCAGGGAGCACCCCCTCCCACCCACCACCACCACACTGTGGCTGCAAAAACACCGCCGGATGCTTGGCACCTCTGTTTCCAGCTGATTCCATGTTAAGTGACACCATGTTTCAATCCTGCTCTGTGGATGCTGCAACCTGTAAGTGATGGTGGACGGTGACCCCCTGGACACACAGCTCAAAGTCACACCTGCTGATGAGAATCTAGACCCCCTCTATCATGTGTTCTGTGTGGACGCCAGGGCCTCTGCAAAGCCCAGCGCAAAGCCCTCCAGCTCTTCTATTTCCGCCATCGTGCCTGGGCATTCAAGGATGTTCAGAAGGAGCCCGCCTCATTTCCCCAGTTTCCCCAGCCAAGGACAAACATCCTGAGGGTCCCCAGCCTTGGATGACCCCAAGCATCTTCCTCATCAGAGGCGAGTCTGCCTTCAGCTCCCACCTTACTGTTCCCTGAGACGTAAGAGCAGTGGTGAGACGTCCCTGGGGAATAGCTGGGACGTGAGGACAGCGGCCCCTTCTCATGGTCCTGGGAGCAGAGCAGCCGAAGTCAGATCTGCCGTGTTGTTCTTTGGCCCCAAAGCTCTTTGGTCAAAGCCCAGGGGCCTCAGCAAGGTCAAATGTCCAAGGGCTGGACCCAGGCTCCCTCTCTTCTTCCTATGGCCCTGGAGGGGCACCCCACACCCACGCTCGGCCCCCCGCATGCTCAGCCCATGCTTCCTCCCAGGACCACCTTCCCATCCCTTCGCCTGCCTCCTCCCCTCCATCCAGGCTCAACTGCAGTGCCCCCTTGTCACCCCATTTTGGCTTATCTTCCCTGACCAACCAGGAGAGATAAGAGCCCCTGCTTATCCTATCAGGTTCTCACGAGAAAGAATGACTCTCTCCCGGCCAGCAGGGCTGGGGGAGCCCAGCACCATCCACTTTGCCTCAATCAGAAGGGATGGTTCCTGGGAAGCAACTGGTCAACCGCCACAGCCATGGCCGGGCTTACCCTACCATGGCCCTCTTCACGCTGCACCTAACACAGGGCCTCTTTCTTGAGCTGTCCCCCAATCGTCCAAACAGCGGAGAGCAGCCACTCGGCCCCTCTCTCCTGATCCAGCAGTGTTTGCTGAGTGGAATTCAGCTTTAGGGCTCCCTAGCTCTGTGCTCTTACCTCAATCTCTAAAATAAGTCCCTAAACACAGCCTTGTGGTTGGGCTAAAAGGTGTGATGCACATCAAGGTTTAACATGATCAGCAGGACTGTTGTTTGTGATATGGCAGTTGTTTGTGATTATTTGATGTGTGTTGGTCTGATGGGTTTGTCAGCTGAAAGGGAAGGTTCTCTACAAGCCAGGAGAGATGAACTGGGAACGTGGAGGTACCCGCTACCTGGGGCCTCGTTGTTGCCAGAGCTGAGCTGCCCTGCCTCCAGCCAGGCCCCCAGAGAGCCTGAGACCAAAGAGGGTGCTGATCAATCACCAGGACTTTAAAGCCAGTGCCTTTCATACACCATGTCCTCCTAATGTTCCTCTCAGCTACAAGCGAACACCCGTTTGTTTAGAACTCACAGCAAATACATCTTGGAGAGGACTTTGATCCCTGGCAGCTGTGGACGTGTGAGTGAGGCAGTCCCAGGGGCCGAGAGAGCCTGGTAAGGAGGCAGGCTGGGCTTGTCTCTCTCATGCCCTCTGGGTTCGGGACTTCTTCCCCCCCCCCCCCCCCCCCCCCGTTCTCCCGCTCTCACCCAGTATGCTATTCTTGGGTTTTTGCTCTGGAATCTGCCCCCAAGCTCCAAAGTTAGAGTCCTGAGGTCAAACTTGGTTCTATCATTTTCCTGCTGTGTGACCTTGGGCAAGTGGCTCAGCCTCTCTGGGCATCACTGCTCATCTGTAAAATGGGCATAATGCTGGATCTTGAAACCAGGGATTTGCATAGGAGTAAATAGAATCATGCAGAAAGAGCGCTTGTAATAAGGTAGGAATGTAACAAATGTCGGAGCAAATATTTTGGGTTTTCTTGTGAGAAAGGCAGAAGCAACATTGCCATTAAAAGCACAAGGTCAGGGTTCAGATGGTACCATTGCTGCCTAGCTGGGTGACCCTGGACAAGTCATTGTTCCTTTGCCTCAACCTCTTCATCTAGACAATGGGGATCATAACACCACCTTTGGGGGACATTAGTGTGAGAGTTAACTAAGACAGTTCTTTAAAGTGCTTAGAACAATGCTTACTCAGCATATTCTACACACTATACAAAGAACTTTCATCATCACAACCTGAGGCAGGAGCATTGTGTGATGCTGTGTGGCCACAGGCATTGCCTCTACCTCTCTGGGCAGAAGCCTATCAGGAAATGATAAGAAGAGGAATAAAGGAGAGGCGCTTAATGAGGCCATGAAAGAATCACATCCTTTTGTGGTCTCATTGAGAATGTCCCCCATTTCATGTTCTTGTTTTGGTAATAGTGGATTATTCCATATTACTGATGACTATCACGATGATGATCATCATCATCATCTCCATCACCCTCATCACCATCATCAACTCCACCACTATTATCATCTCCACCACCATCTCACATCACCAGTAGCAGCAGCTTCTCTATCACCATGATCATCTCCATCACCTTCATCACCATCACATCATCATCATCATCACCTCCATCATTGCCATCATCTCCACCACTGTCATCTCCATTACCATCATCATCATCATCATCACCATCATCATCTCTTCATAACCATCATCATATCACCATCTACATCAGTATCATCTCCAACATCATGATCATCTCCATCATCACCATCATCTCCACTATCATCACCATCATCATCATGTTTATTCTTATAAGAAACCTCTTCTCAGAAATGACGTCCTTCTGCCCGAGACTGAGGAAGCTGATACCATCCTGTGTCAGGGACTGTGCAGAAAGTTCTCTGAACTGTGACTCAGAACCAAGTTCAAATCTTGCTTCTCCATCAACTCAATGACTTTGAGACAAGTCTTTTCACCCTTTGGGCCATAGAAACATAGATTGTCTGAGATCAAAGAGATCTTTATTTATCATCTTAAGTATCGAGGGTGACTTTGAAATCAAAGACTGCAAACAGGTGGTCTGAAAGCCCAAACAGCCCATGGACTTGATTGATGATCAATTGATTTGGTATAAACACACTTCTCCACACAACTTATTGTACAAATGATCACAGGTTGAGTTAATATCGGCTACTCCAGACACAGGGACTGAGCAGATGGGTTACAGTTTAGAATCACTTTCTGTTGTCCCCATAGCTGGATTTTAGGAAAAAGATAAACTGGATGGTCTCACAGGCGGAATACAGAGGAAATAAACAAAAGGTCATGAGAAGGTCAAAACCAGCAAGTTGACCGTAGAACTGAGGCATGCAGTAAAGGAGGGGGCGCAAAACAGGGGAGTGAGGAGCACAAGGGAATATGGTGATGGTTCATGGGTGATGGGGTGGCTGGAGAATTATGGGGACCACAACAATGTAAGAAAAAATGTATACCAAAAAAAACCTTGAAGAATTAGAGCATATGATACAATGTCTCCAACAGTGACTGGTGTACAATGCATTGTACCTGGGAGAATGTGAGACTTGGAACATTTTTTTTAATATCAATGACCTTGAATTAGACAGCAGTGTGTGGCCTTGCCAAGACATCTCCTCATAGAAGAAGGTACAAATCCCACATTCTGTCCCTCAAGATATGCAGCTGCTGTCTCCAACCAGAAATTTAAAAGGTTTCATTTCCAAGACTGAAAAAAACAGAACATGTCAACACATCTAGATTTCTGACTTCTCTTGAAAAAGGAGAAGATCTCTCAACACAGGGGCAGCATCGCCACATCCCAGCACCCACCCAGTCTGTGACTCCATCCTCATCCTCACACAAGTCAGTGTGCAGTGAGTATGTGGGGTCAGAGGGGGAGATGGTGGCCAATTGTATATGCTATACGTACCTAGAGCCACCACTTTAGGATTATACACACACTCCAGGTTGCAAGGTCAAGGTCCCAGAAGGTCAACAAGGACAGACAGCTGTCTCTCCATCACACTGTCTCTCCAGTGGGAGGGTCACAGACTGACCTCCCAGACACAGGCTCTAAGACAAATGTGCCAGGTGGGAGGAGCAGGTCACTGTCAGGAGCAGCCTTGATATTTGTCCCAACAGGTGGGATGCCAGGGGTCCAAGATCCTTTAGGGAACTGTGAGAATGGCTGCGCATTCATGTCCTTTAAAACCAGGAAGAAAAATCATCATAAGAATATGAAGTAGTGACTCAAAGCTGGATTATATTTCTCTTGCTTCAAGATAGTCATAAAATAGGTATGTGACCATTATCATAGTCTATGATAGTATGACGTTACATGTGCTTACCGTCTATGAACATGTGGTTTGATTGTATGTGAACTAAGTAATATGGAGTTATCAGCTATATCCATACCATCCATATCGCTCTATGGATAACTAAATACATATTCATAAAATGAAATGTGTATGCCACATAGAAATTGTACATGTATAGAAATAGAGAGTACATGTATGGTTTGATTGTATGTGAACTAAGTAATATGGAGTTATCAGCTATATCCATACCATCCATATCGCTCTATGGATAACTAAATACATATTCATAAAATGAAATGTGTATGCCACATAGAAATAGAGAGTACATGTATAGTAATGCATAGAGTATATATGTATATATATATATGATGTGATTTCTTATGTGTATATATGTATGTGTGCTTGTATTTCTATATGCGCCTATATAATTGTTATGCACATATGTATACCATATATACTTTATATATACTATATATACATGAGTGTATATATGTTTGTGCACATATATCCATAGACACACATACACATACATACATACACTATTTTATTTTTTCAACGAGTCCAGTAACTGTGGCAGTAATGGTTTCTGCTCGGACCTGTTACTCAGCTGGGAGCATCTGGGAGACTATGAATCTTCCCCAAAAGTGTGACTGGACATCACCAGCCTCTTTCTAAATATCGTTGCCAGTTTTTTAGGTGTTTTTCCAGAAAAATCTACGTGTATGTAAGTGTACGTGTGTGTTGTATTTTTACACAAGCCAAAGCATGATACACATCTATGAAGTCACTACCAAAATACCTGTTACAGTAAAAATAAAAATGAACAGTAGGCTTAAATTGAAATAGAACCACACCCCCAAGTTGATCTACACACAGCTCTCTCCCTCCAATTAATAATCACCTGGGCATCTTTCCTGGCATTATTTTTCATGAGTTCTGTGCATTCTATTGTGCAGCTAAACCATAATTTCACATGTCTTTCAAGTTTTAAACAATTCTTGCTTGTTGGACATTTCTTGACTTTGTTTTTTCATGACTAGCAACAACTGGAAGCTTTCATTCATGTGTTGAATGACTTCCTCAGAGTCCATTTGAAGAAATGCAACTGCTGAGGAAATGCCTTCATGTCATTTCCAAATAACGAATGTTGCCAAGAAAGTGTGCCACTCAGCGTGATGTTTCTCAGTGTTGAGTCTCTCCGGTCTCTTCACCAACACTGCTGATGATGCTTCTTTCATCTTTTTGCCAGGTAGAAACCAGGAGACTGACCCCAGCAGACCCCACTCCTCCAGGACCGCCTGTTGTTGCCACTTCAGTTGGCAACAGGAGAAAAGCATCAGGTGGCTAGAGGTAGGAGCTAGGCATTCAGGTCTCTTCCAGGCCCCAGTCCACCATGCTTGTCAGATGTTAGGTTTGTGCCCATAGCCACTCTTCATGCTACTCTCTCCCATCTTTGGGCCTGGGGGGCAAGAGCTCTATCTTCCTGTCCTGTGACTGTAGTAATGATTACCACAACTCGGCAATGTGAAATCATGCGAATTAATTCTCTCATTGATCGGGAGGCCAGAATTCAAAACCAGATTGCTGGTCTGGTATTTAAGTGCAAGTTGGGTCTCACTCCCTCTGGAGAAAATCCATTTCCCTTTCATTCTCCCAGAAGCTTCCATTCACATAATTCGGGATAATCTCATCTTAAAATCCTTACACAAGGGCTGGGTGCGGTGGTGCCCGCCTTTAGTCCCAGCCTAAGAAGGGAGGCCGAGACTAGGAATTGCTTGAGTTGGCAGGTTCGAGACCCACCTGGGGCAACATAGTGAGACCTAGTCTCAAAAAATAGCTGGGCGTGGTGGCGTGTGCCTGTAATCCCAGTTACCTGGGAGGGTGAAGCTGGGGATTGCTTGAGTTTGTGGTACCCCGGGCAACGTGAGCCTGCGGTTCCTCAGACAACACAGTGAGACCTAATTGCAAAAAAAAGAGAAAAGAATGAGTAAAAAATAAAATCCTTTCACATGCAGAGACAACCCCCCCACTCTTTTGGGGGGAGGGAGGACTTACATCAGGCAAAAGTCTGAGGTTGCAGAGATTCGGGAATAGACATGCAGTGGAGGCCACTTCTCAACGTGTCACCTGCAGGTCCTGGTGCCCTAAGATGCTTGGCATCTATCTTCTCCACGCGGCCCCAACCTTCCATCAAAGTAATTCCCAAAATGCAGTGCACGGCTTGGCTAACCAGCATAGTATCCCTGCCTTCCTTCCCAGATTGCCCACTTGCTGTTTGCATAAAACCGCTCTGGTTTTGTTTTGTTTTTTTTTTTAAAACTTGCTCTGGGTCAAATACATTTATTTATGCAGAAATATTTATTGATCAACTCTAGCCAGGCGCGGTTTTGTGCAAGCGTCTGGCGGCAAGGAGACAGGGTTTTATGCGTGATCCTCTGGCGCCTCCTGCTGGTAGATCTTTGTAGTTGCAAACGTCCTTTCTAACCCGCACAGACTACTGCTGACTTGCCTCTAAGCCAGTTTGGAAAGGGGGCAAGGGATGGGGGCTTAGCAAGAGCGCTAGGACACAAAAACCCAAAACCAGCAAAGAAGCTTTAAGCCGTCCTTGACCATTCTAGGAGCGGCTTCCACGCTGCATGGCACAGTGGTTTGGGGCGCGGGGCGGACACAGGTAAGGAGAAATAGCACCTGTTGAGCCATGTTTTGAGGGCAAGAATCAGTGGAGGTGGAGACTTTCAGCTACAGATATACAGGAGCTGCCAAGGAAGGAGGTGACAGCCATTTGGGGCGTCAGCCCTGAAGGAGGGCCATGAAGCGGTCAGCCACCCTGGGGTCTGGCCACTTGGGGAGGGGAAAGCTGCTGGAAACTGAAACCTGGGCCTCTCAGAGACAAGAGAGGTAATTTGCCCAAGACAGGCTCTGTGGACCGCCCAGAGACAGGGCAGAGGAGAGAGCTGTCGAGCCACTGTCTTGGCCTTTTGTTCCACATACCGAAGGCACCATCTTGGAAGCGTGGCTGTTTAGGACTTTAAGACTGGACGGTACTAGGGTAAGGTAACGTTAGGGTCCGCAACTCCTGGGAAAACCAACCAGAGGCTAAGAGTCACATAAGCAAGCTTTATTTTGCAAGGTCCAACGACACTAGCCAGCTAGAGCCGCCTCCCAGAGAGAGAGCAAGCGACCTCATTCTGCCTTTTCACCCCCTTCTTATACTCTTTTCGCAGGAATTTGTGTGCCTCTGGGGGGTCTCTGACCACAGGTTGACAGTTTTTGCAAGGAGGGCCCCAGGGGAACCGATCCCACTTTTCTCAGTCTATTTCCTGAGAGCCTTGGAGAGGTGGGGGCAGCTTACACCATGGGCATCTGCCGGGTGGCCTAAGATACAGTAACGCTGTCCAGAGGCCAGCCCCTTTCTCATACAGGGACCTTTACCTTTAGAATGTGTTAAGCTTCCAGGACCTTCCAATAACTGGCCACTTGTGGCCTCACTACCTCTTTGTTTCCCCTTGTTTTCAATAAATCTCATTATTGCTATTCCCTGAACTTGAGTGCTCTTGCAGTTGTGTGCCTGAGAGGAAGAACCAGCCAGTGGCAGGTTAGGCTATGGAGCACTCTCTGGGTCAGAAGTTTCAGTGTCCTGCGTCACCCGCATCACCCTGAAGCTGTGACACCCCCAACGTTGCCATTATCTGTGTCTGGAAAACAGAGGCCTAAACCAGATAGCAGTGCTTCCTTCTCTCACTTTGTTGCAAATCCTGGGTGGGGGAGAGAACATGGATGCCCAGGAAGGTGTGTGAGGGGAAATTGGACCCTCTGGTTTTCCAAAGGGAAAATAAAAGAGAGATTAAAAGAAAGGAGAGGGCGGTACACAGACGTTCGGCAAGAGGAGCAAGAGAATGACAGGTCAGTAAGGAGGGGCCTGAGTGGGCTGGGCAGAAGCCCCCCAGCAGAGTGAGCTGGTGGTGGCAAGGAGCCATGGTGGCCAGTGGAAGAGTAGCCGGTGTGGAGAGTGTGGTACCGCAGCAAGGTGGCATAGCAAGGTGGAGATAGCCGGATTTGGAAAGCTGCTTTGGGATCAGCATTTTGTTGAAGCGGTTTGAAGAGCCTTGGAGAAGCGGAGCGGCTCAGAACACTGGAGAGAGAAGAGGCAAAGAGAAGAAGCCAGAAGAAGACTGGACCTTGCAGAGTGCCCGCCTCAGGTTTGGAGGGGCAAAGGGCGCCATCTTGGACATGTGTCTTTGGGACCTTTGGGACTGAAAATGGTGACTGGGGTCAGATAACTGCCCTTTTGTGGCATTAGGACTTCTTGCCTTTCTACTTTCCTGGTTAATTTTCCTCGTTGATGAAACCCTGCTGTTGACCGGCAACTCCCATGCGCAGGCGGCAAGAACCTGGTAAGAACCTGGGCAGCAGAATCTGCATTTGAGAAGTGCCGCTTTTTTCCCCCGTGGCTTGTTGGTTGGAGGCTTCGGCCCCATTATGACCTGATTTCAAGAGCAGCTGGGTGGACCCCGGTCCCACCCCCTGGGACAGAGAGCGAGCGTCACTGGGAGAAATCAAAACTTCAGAGTCCTCTCTCCAGCCTGTCTCTTCCAGCCTCTTCCAGGTTCTCTCTCCTCGGCTGACCTTCTCCTGGGCAGGAAGTTCATCCTCAGGAGTAATTCATGCAAGTGACCTTGCAGCCCCAAGGCCAACTCCAGAAGCCGCTGTGGGTGGAGCTGACTTATACCTGCCTAGTTTGCTTTTTAAATCCCCCATGTCACCGGAGGTCAGTCTTGTGAGGTCCACACACCCCTGGATTGTATTTGCAGGAGGAGAGAAACGGGCTCGGGACAACATGGACAAGCAGGAGAACAGGAAGACTAATCGTAACACTGTAAGGCGACTATTTATTAAATTCATGGGCATGTACAGCCCCAAGCGATCCCTTTCCCCCAACATGTGGCGACCATATTTTCTTGGCCTTGGACCTGGGCATTGGCAAAGAGCGTTTCTTTGAAAAAAAAAAAAAAAAAGCAGCCTTTGAAAGACCTTCTGATTTGTGAATTTCTTCAGCAAAGGCTACATTTACTCGCAGATTTTAATAAAGGCGTTCATGAAAATAATAAAAGTACCTAAAACCAGGACTGGCCGGGCAGTTCTTGCCCCTTCATAAAAGACTAATATCTCAGAGCCACCTTGTAAAGCCTGCGGCAGCCTGTCCCCACCAAGGTCGCCCTGTGCAGAAAACAACTCCCTAATTGTCATTTAATTCAAGACCACTTTCGTTCCCAAGTATCTGCCCAATGAATGGTTTGGAAACATGGGAAGCCCTTAAGATTGGGGGGGATTTTTACACGTGTACTGTGCTTCAGTCGCACAGGGGAGGGTGAGATTTCATGTCTAGAAGGAGGTGCCACAAAGCCAAAAAATCCTAATGGAGTGGTTGCAAGCGTCCCCCCAAAAGATCTGCCCACATCCTGAACCCCAGAACCTGTGGCTATGACCTTATCTGGGAAAGGACCTTTGCAGATGTAATTAAGGCGAGGATCTCAACAGGAGATCATCCTGGATTTAGGATGAGCCTGAAATCCAATAGCAGGTGCCCTAATACTAGAAAGGAGAGGGGGAGAGAGCTGGCCTGTCACTGGAGGGGAGGGACCAGGAGGCAGAGCCTGAGCTGGCAGCCACACTCTGACGGTCCAACCTGCCACCCCGCTTTATAGACGTAGGCTAGGCCCATCGTGCATTTGATAGGGGGGCTATGGTGATTTCGGTTTCACAGGGCCTGGCATCCTCTCTGAGTCCGTTTCTCCATCTCCAACATCTCTACTTCTGCTCCCCAACTCAGGGAGTATACCTTTTGGAGTCAATAATCAGATAAAACAGAAGAATCGAAACGATTTTCCTGCTCGTTCAGCTCAGAGCCAACCCCAGCGAAAACCCAAGCCAATAACGGGCACCAGCGCCCCCTGCCGGCCGCGCCCCTACATTGGTCTCTCCAGCGGCGACCGAACGTCCCGCGCACGCGCAGGCTGTCAGCTCTTAGGCCCGCCCCGCGAGGGTGTGACTTCCTGGGAGCGCGGGTTGTGTGGCCACGCCCACTTCCGGGAGGCCGGCCCCGGTCTAGAACACGTGACTTTGTTCCGCCTTCCTAAAGATGGCGGCGCCCAGAGCCGACGCGTGAAAGTTGTTGTTGAAAGACTGTGTCCTTTGGTGTGGGACTCAAAACAGGGGAAATCGTGCATCATGTCGCGACTGATCGTGAAGAACCTCCCGAATGGGGTGAGTGCAGGGAACTAGGGGGCAGCGGGTCTCTGGGGTTTGGGAAGGAAATGGATGGAAGAGATGAGGGACTTCATCAGAGGAGACAAACCGCAGCCGTGAGAAGCAGAGGGGGCTGCGAGAAGACGTCCAGCAGGAGATCTGCTGAGGACGCGGGTCGGGACCCGGTCCTGAACAACGTCCTGTTGTGCTTTTGCTCCTTGTCTTGGGAGTTCGGTGTGACAAGGCATCACTAGAAGGTGACCGAGAAGTGACGGGGTCCGACTTGAGTGTGGTCTCCCAGGTTCCGGGGAAGAAGGTCTTATTGCCTGAGTCGCAGACCTTGCCTCTGGAGACTTTGGCTGCGTCACTTATTTTCTGCGAACACCCTTTTCTCCTCTGCAAGGAGATCCTTTCTCCCTCATCCCATGATGGCAAGGTTTTAGTGGGACGAGTTGTTGAAAGAGCCTCCCCCAGGAAATGGCTTTTTTCCTTCCTACTGGTTTTCCAATGAAACAGGGTATAAAGAAGTGGACGACCAAAGAAAGGCTTACAGGCCTGCTTCTCTCTCAGAAGCAGGCTACACACTCTTTATTAACATTTTTTACTGATCACCTTTACTGTTGATATGCAAAAGCCAGCCAACTGCTCTCTGCTTTCAGCTCTAAAAACTGCAGAAAAGAAAAACTTTAAAACACAGTTTAAACTCTCCACTTGTGGGTTTTTACCACCATCCCCAGCCTTCTCAACCAAAATATCAAACTAATGCAAGACAATCAGTGCAGACTAATGTATTTCTAACAAAGTGATTTCTACTTATCCTAATAATTACAAAAGAAACATGTAAGACTCAGAATACTTCAACATTGTGTAAAGCCCTGTTTCACCAAGGCTTCTAGCTTCTTGAATGTTGAAACTTGTTTTGGCTGTTTGTGGGGCTGTGCGTTCCCATCACTCCTCTACCGCACACATACCCATCTCCCCTGAGCTGCCTAGACAACTCCTGAGCCTGGCAGGAGTGGGGATGGTGGGGAGCCAGAAACCAGTTTTGCAGAGCAGGAGGCTCCTCGACCAAATAATCACACTGTTTTGCTGTTGCCGCACGTAGTGGCTTAAGCAATACACATTTATTATCTCACTGTTTTGGAGCGGGGGTATCTAAAAATCTCGGTTTGTTAGGTCTCTTTTCCTTTCAGAGGCTCTTGGGCAAAGTTTGTTTCCTTGCTTTTTTTGGGGGGGGGGCTTCTGGAGATCCCCTCACCTACCTTGGCTCATAATAACTTCCTAAATCAAAGTCCAGCAGTAGTGCATCTCCTACTCTCTCCTATTCACACATCCTTTCCACCTCTGACCTGCCGCCCTCTCTTCCCTGTAAGCATTTTTGGGTCCACCCAGATAGGTCAATTCTCCATCTCAAGATCCTCAATGTAATCACATCTTCAAAATCCCCTTTGCTGTGTAAGGTGACAGTTTGGGCCACAGGGTTTAGGACAGGGTCTTGGGGGGAGTGTTGGGCTCTTGTTCCCTCCTGTGTAGCAGCTGCACTGTTCCATAGCTGGTCTCCTCTTCCTGGTTGCCCAGAGTGCAGAGGGATGTCAGTGCCACCATTGTGAGACCTGATGTCCTTGTTGGTAAAAAGACTTGTTGGGGCCGGTCCTGGGTCATATGGGGCCCCCACCTCATTTCAAGCCACTCCTGGGGAGCTCCATGGCCTGCATGTTCAACCCCCTTGGCTCTGAGACTCCCAGCTCCTCCCTCAATGTGCCCTTTCCATCTCAGATGAAGGAGGAGCGGTTCAGACAGCTGTTTGCTGCCTTCGGCACGCTCACAGACTGCAGCCTCAAGTTCACTAGAGATGGCAAGTTTCGCAAGTTCGGCTTCATTGGCTTCAAGTCCGAGGAGGAGGCCCAGAAGGCACGGGACCACTTCCACAGGAGTTTCCTGGACACATCCCGCATCACGGTGAGTCTCCCCTCGGCCACACACGCAGGGATGCCTTTTGATCTTTCCCTCCCCCTCAAGACATGTGCTGTCAAACTTTCATGCCTGCAGATTCTCAGGGAAGCTTGTTGAAAGGTCCTAGGCCCTAACCCAGGCTTTCCAAACCGATAATAGGGGCAAGAATCATGTTGGGAAAGCTCACAGGTGATTTCCATATGCCGTTACCCCCAAACCCTACTCCAAGTCATTCCCTCTCCAGTATAGCAACAAGCCCTTCATGAGCACCCAAACTTTGAATTTAGAGAAATGGGTTCCCCCAAGCCCCTGTCCTCACAGCCTGTGGGCAAGCAGGAGACAGGCTGGCAGGTCACCAGGCTTCTTGTGGTCAGCATCATCGGTGCTGTGATGGGAAGTGCCAGCCTGGGAGCAGTCAGGAAAGCTTCCTGGAGGAGGTTCCGCTGGTGTCATTCAGGCATATTTCTTGGTCAGTAAAGCTTCTGCAGTGCACTGTTGAGGATTAAAAGCAGATGCTGGCCGGCACGTGTCGTCTGACCCCATTTATGCAGCCTCAGCATTTGTCTGAATGTGTGATGAGTAGAGAGCCACGGAGAAGGCTTCTTTCCAAGTAATGACTCCTCTGGGCAATAGAAATTAGGATTAAAAAATGTTTTCTGCCGTCCTGTGCTGTGTGCTTGTCAGACAGCGAGAACACCATTTTAGTAGAAACAGCTGTTTGGAATAGCTGCTCAGGGGCCTATGACAGGGGCCACTGTGGGCCACCAGTGTACCTTTGACACTGTGGCTTGTCCTTAGTGGCTCCCAGCCCAGCCTCTCACAAAGGTCCAGGTTAGGGGGTGGGACGACAGGGTGTATCAGGCCGGTGAACACCCCACACCCTCCCCGCACACACCCCATTTCTCTCTGGGACCTGTGGAGCTCACGTCACATGATTACGGCGTTGGCAGCAGTTAACTTGCTGTCACCTATGCCAGAACCTCTGTCATCCGGCTCGCCCTTGGGGCCCCCCACGGCCACGACTCAGAACTCAGCACCGGGCCAGTTCAGTCCCCTCACCACTGTCCCTCGCTGCTGGGGCGACCGAGCACTGACTTAGCTTCTCTGTGCTTCTGTGTCCTGTCTGGGAAGCGCGGAGAAGAACCTCGCCTGCCCCCCCCCAAAGGCTCCTACCCCCACCTTCTCGCCATGCAGGTGGAGTTCTGCAAGTCTTTTGGGGACCCGACCAAGCCCCGCGCCTGGAGCAAGCACGCGCAGAAGCCCAGCCAGCCCAGCCAGCCCTCAAAAGACCAAGACTCCATCGTCCCCGAAGCAAAGAAAGTGCGTGGATGATTGCTCTGCCCATGCCCCTGAGGCCAGCAGGGTGTCCACCTGGGCGGGCTGGGCGGGGGTGGGGGAGAGGCTCGCTCTTGGGTGGTCCCAAAGGAGACCTGCCCCCAGGCAGTGGCGTCCCCTGCCCTCCCCTCCCCTCCATGTGCTGTTCCCGCCAACTGCTTCCTCTTCCCAGGGTGACAAGAAGAAAAAGGTGGCAAGTGAGCTGGAGGAGGTGAGTCTCCTGCTGGCCGGGCCTCTGGGTGGTCCTGCGGGGACATAGCCTCAGGGGCCAGGGGCGAGTTTGGCCCGACAAGCAGAGGGTGCCTGGCGTCTCCCCGTGCCGTGTCCCATGGCGCCTTCGTCTGGTCTGACGAAGTACCCTCGCTGCCCATCCTGGACTGACCCAGCCGATCCCAGGGGTCTCCTGGGGACCCAGGAAATGAACTCGGGGGTGCCCTTTACCTTCAGCAGCCGTGGGGTGCACCCTGCCTGAGCTCAGTCTCTTCTCTCTCTCGCTTCCCCGTCCCCCTCCTCTGCTGCCTCCAGCTGAAGGACGACGCCGGGTTCCAGGAGTTCCTGTCGGTTCACCAGAAGCGGACGCAGGTGGCCACCTGGGCCAACGACGCCCTGGACGAGCCCCCGAAAGGCAAGAGCAAGGCAGCCAGCGACTACCTGAACTTCGACTCAGACTCGGGGCAGGAGAGTGAGGAGGAGGCTGCCCGGGACGGCCGGGAAGGTGAGGGCGTCCGTGTGCCTGTGCGTGCCTGTGCGTGCGTACAGGTGCATGCATGTGCACATGTGTGCGTGTGAGGCATGAGGCCTCGGTGCTGCCTCAGACACTCCCAGTGGGGCCATCAGCCCACCCACAGGGCCATCCCGTCACCTATCCTTGCAGTCAGTCAGTCCCACGCTTCCCGAGACCCTGCCCCGCGCCAGGCACTGCTCCGAGCAGTGGGGGCACAGCAGGGAGCAGAGGCCAAGGTCCTGCCCGGGTGTGGCTTCGGGGCAGGCAGGGTCTAGAGAGTCGCTCTTCTGTCTGATCTTTGGCGGCAGCTGCCAGCGACAGGGCGCAGGCCGTGGGGAGCCCTGCAGGGAGGGCTCTGAAGGAGGGACCCTTGATCAGTGGCCTCAGGAGGTGAGGAGTGGGCCTCTGTCCTCAAGAGGGGCCCCAGGAGCCCTGGGGAGGGGAGCGGCTAGTGGTGAGAGTGGGGGGTGAGGACCAGGGGTTGATTTGGGGGTGAAGGTGGGAGGAGGGACCTGGCGTTTCTGGACAGAGCTGGCATCTGAAGGCCTCCTGGCTTGGTGACACCTGGTTTGGGCGGGCTGAAGGAGCAGCGTGGTGAAGGCTGCAGAAGAGGGCGGTGTAGCCACTAGAGGGCGCTCTGGGGCCTCAGGGCAGCTGGTGCCGTGTGGGGTGGCCAGTGGCTGGTGCAGGCTTGCACCCTGAGAGTGTTGGGGACACTCTCAGGGCTTTCTTGGAGGAGCGACAATACTCTCGGAACCCAGCGGGCCTCGGAGAGGAGAGCTGAGCTCGGCCGTCTCACACATGTCGTTTCCCAGAGCAGGCTTGGCAGCTCAAGTCTCTGGCATGCCTGCCTGGCTGTCAGCTGGCCGGGGACTCTCACAGACCCTGGCTCCTGTCTTTGCAGAGGACAGTGACCTTGAACCCAAGGCCGCTGTGCAGAAAGAGCTGTCAGACATGGACTACCTCAAGTCCAAGATGGTGCAGGCCGGGTCTCCATCTTCCTCGGAGGAGGAGGAGAGTGAAGATGAAGCCGTCAACTGCGATGACGGGAGTGAGGCTGAGGAGGAGGAGGACTCCCGTGAGGCCCCCCTTCAGCAGGACAGAGAGAGGACGGCGGCCCCCGTAGGGCGTAAGAGCCACCAGGAGACTGTCGCTGAGGTGTGTGCGGGCCGGGGTATGGGATCGGGTGTGCCTGGAAAGCTGGGGAGGCGAGGGAGGAGGGTTCCTGCTCCGCAGCCCCTTGTTTGGGGGAGGGCGGTGCACAGGGGACACGGAGCCCTGAGTCCAAAGACCTGGCTTCTCTGCCCGGCGCTGGCTTGCCAGCTGACCTGGGGCCCCCACGGAGTCAGCTGGGTGTTGCACCTCCCACCTCCCCCCACCCCCCTGCGAGGCTCCCGCCGCTGCTCTTGAATCTCATCGCAGTCTTGGGGACACGGAATTCTTACCCCATGTGACCGGTGAGGAAGCAGCCCCAGAGGGGGGAAGTGATTGCCAAGGTTGCGGTGGGGCAGTGGTGGGTCGGCACCTATGACCCCTGCGCTCTGAAGTGGAGATGTGGCTGCTGCCCTGGCACAGCGCTCACCCCTTGGGTTCCTGGACTTGCAGGTCGGGGCTGGAGGTCACATCGCCTTCTCTCCCTGAGAGCCCCCAAGCTCACCTCCCCCTGCCCCCGCTCCAGGCTTCCTCACCTCTCTCCCCTCCCCCAGCCCCCGCCTGCTTCCATCCCTGTCCCTTCTAAGGGCCACACCCGGGCGTCTCCTCTAGAATGCGTCTGTTCTGTGGAGGCAGTCAAAGGTGCTGGAGTCAGAGCCGTGGGGCCAGGTGGCAGCCCGGGCGTGGAGCAGCCGTGGGCCCAAGCTGCCATATTCACCTCCGTGGGCCTCAGGTCCTCGTTGAGGGTGTCACTCGGCAGCGTCGCGGCCGGAGCAGCTTCCGGCCCCCTGTGCCCAGGTCTCTGTGGAACTCAGAATGTTCCAGAAAGATGTTCCTGTGGCTGCTGGGGCCAGCACCCGAAGCACGGGGCTGTCTCGCAGTCAAACCGGAAGTGAGCCCTCAGCTGCGTGGGGTCAGCGTCAGCCCTGAGCTGCCTCGCCGCAGCTCAGAGCCGCTCCACAGGCCGGCGGGTTCCCCTCGGGCAGGCCGTGCGGTCGGTCGAGAGTTTAGGAAACATTCAGGTGTCTCGGCTGTTCGCTTCCGGAGCGACTCTGTCATGCCCGTGAGACTCAAGGCCGAACAGGAAGGCGGAGCTGAAAACTGCCTGCCGTGACATCCGGGGCTCAGTGGCCAGAGTCTGGGACGCCGTCGCACTGGGGGGGTCCCTGCCCCTGCCCCTGCCATGCTCCCAGGGTCCTCACCGTGGCCACTTCTGTTCTTTGCCGCCACTCAGGCGAAACCAGCCAACCTGAAGGAACCCACCACCCCCTACACCGTGAAGCTGCGGGGAGCCCCCTTCAACGTCACAGAGGTACGTGCTAATGGTGGGGCACGAGCACCAGGCGCCCCCGGTGGTGGAGAAAGAGGCCAGGATGGGAATGCTGGGAACTTCTCCCGCTGGGGGCTTTAGCATCAGAGGAGCTGATGAGCGAGCGAGAACCCCAAAGACTGATCTCAGCCCTGGGCAGGGCCAGGAAGTAGCGTCAGCTGTAGTGAGACCCGATGCGCGTCCAGGCCCCGCTTGCCCATGCTGGGCGGGCAGCATTCCCCCTTGTGTATGACCACCAGCCTCTGGCTTCTGTTGTTAAGAGCCGTTGTGTGACAGGAGCTGTGATGGGCTCACCGAGCCCGAGATGGGACTAGGGGTCTTTCCCGTCCCCTGCAGACGTCTTAGGCGGTAACGCAGGGGGCACGGCGGGTGCGCGGCGTAGTGGGTTTCTGGAGCAGTTAGATGGTGCGTGGCGCAGCTTTCCAGGTCACGTCTCTGTCGCACCTTTTTAGTTCTTAACAGCCCTTCCACATAGAAAAGCCATTCTTGGCTTGCAGGCAGCACAGAGGCAACCAGGGATCCTGGACTAGAGTGCAGGGTGCCACCCCTTGCTGCAGGCAGCTGTCTTAGCCACACACGCGCGCCACACTCAGCGCCTCCACACAAGCCGCCGCTTGTCCTCGGGAAGTCTCGCTCGTGTGACCGCCCCTCAGCAGAGCCCGAGCTGCCCGTTTCTGTGGCCCTGGGGACCAGTCTCGACAGCTAATGAAGCCCCTTGTTTTAATTTATATTTTAAATGGTTAACGACTTGGTCACAGAAACGTGCTCACATGTGCAAATGGTGTCTCATCTCTTCCAAGTAGGCGGACCTTCCACCCTTTTCCCTGGGGGAGGCCTGATGTTTGGGGGTGGTCTGCTCATGCTGGGAGAGCGGGTCATCTGGTAGCTCAGAGTCAGAATTCTCTCTGCACCAGCGTGCGGTGAGTGACGGGCTCCGGCTCTGGAAATAGGTAAACGCTGATGGTTTTTTTCAGAATCCATCCACAAAAGGTTGTCGCCTCTCGCCTCTTTCCACGCCAGTGGAAAAAGAGTCTTTTTCTGTGTCAACTAAAACAGAAGGTCAACTTCTAGATACTATGGCAAAGTGTGGGGGGGGGGCAGGCTTTATAGGTATTCTAGTAAAAGTTTTATAGGTCCTGTATAAAGAAAATGTGAAATCGTACCAAGGGATTGAAAAGAATGCTTACCCAAACAGAAAGCTTTGCGTTCTTAGAATGTAAAAACGCCGATTCTTTTCTAACTAGCGACTAAGTGGGTAAACTCAGTTGAGGTCACGGTTATGGCTTCGTCTGGATTGAGGTGGGGATGGAGTAGCCAGGAACAGTCAGGAACATCCTGCAGAAGAGAACAGCCCCTGTCAGATCGTGGAGGAGGGATTTGAAACCACCGCAATGAAAAAGCTTGTCTCTGGTGAAGCTATTAGTGGACTGGAATCAGGTTCTGAATTAGACTTCCGTAGGAATTTGGTTTAGAATAATGGGGCTTCGCATCAATGAGGAGAAGGCAGATTTTTCTAAAAAGAAGACGACGCTGGCCAGCTAATATTTTTGAAAATAAAAGCATGGACCTCCCCACTTGACTTGTAGCTGAATAGGTTCAGATGAGTCTCAGATTTAGGCTTTAAAAGATGAGACAGTAAAAGTTCTGGTGAGTTTCTTATGAATTTGGCATGAAGATGCCTTTCCCGGGGGTTTGCCTGATATGGTGGCCACGAGGGGAAGATGCACGGATGAACTGACCACACAGCAGTGCGAGTGCGCTGAAGACCACGTGTGCCACAGTTTCTAACCCCTGATGATAACTCCCCTTGGTGTTGAGGATGGGAGGTGTGGCCGCAGGAGGACCTTGGAAGGGTGACCTGGAGGTGTCCATGGAAACTCAGACTCGGAGCCATCTCCAGTGATTGCCTTGCAGGGTATTCTGGGAGTCAGGAGACTCCCAGACACACCAAGACCTCTGCTAAAGGCCAGGCGCAGCCCCAGTCTCTCGTTCCTGCCCCATTTTGTGTTCACTTCTGCCTTCTGATTTATGAAAGCAAAATCCAGTAAGCAGGCTCTACGGTTATAAGCTGCCTTCTCAGCAGGGGCTGGTATGCACCCCTCCCTCGTCCACCGGAGATGTTTTGGGGGTGAGGGCTGCAGAGGGGGGCGGCTTTCCACTGGCATTCGGGGAGGAGACCTGGATGCTGCCCGTTTCAGCACGGGGCAGTCCCCTGCCTCAGAGAACTAGCAGGCCCCAGATTTCTGTAGTTCCAAGGCTGCAGAACTCGAGGGCGCTGGGAGTGCACTGAGCTGTGGCCCTGCCGTGGGCGGCTGTCCCTGCGATGCGCTGACCAGGGACCGCCCCGGGGTGTATCAGCGCTTGGGGAACTGGGGTGCGGGACGTAGTTCCACTGCATCCCCCAGTAGGTACCTAGAGATGAGAGAAAAAGTACTAGGGGAAGAATTTGATCACTTGACATCAGAAAAAAATTCATAGTAATCATGGGGAAAGCTCAGAATGCTGGGAGGCTGCGTCCGGTTACTTTAAGTGTTTGGATTTCACATTGCCAGACAGACCACCAGCCGCTGAAGGGCTCAGCCTGGGCACAACCGAAATGAACTCGTTCCTTTGAAGGGCGTAGAAAATGCCAGAGCGCTGTCTGGCCGTGGGAGTTGTAGGCTGGTTTTGTTCTCCCGGTTCTGCACGTCTAAGACTTTGCACACCGCCTTGTGGGTGGGTGTGCATTTGTAAAAGCTGTTGAGGTCACTCTCATGTCCAAAGTAGGAAAACCATTACGAAAACTGGCGGAGCCGGGCACGGTGGCGCATCCCTGTAAGCGGCAGCCTAGGAAGCCACGGCAGGAACAGGGGATCGAGGTTCAAGTCCTGCCTGGGGCAACACAGCAAGACCTAGTTCCAAAAACTTAGCTGGGCGTGGTGGTACATACCTGTAAGCCCAGCTACCTGGGAAGCTGAGGCTGGGGATGGCTTGAGTCCCTGGTATCCCAGGCAGCGTGACCCTGTGGTTCCACGGGCAAAAATAACGAGACCTGGTCTCAAAAAAGGGAAAAAAAACGAGAAAAGAAAACTGGTGATTGTGTATGGCCAGACATTTAAGTGGATGCGTTTCATGGACGTCGTGAGAAATGAACCGAGGCGGGCGTAACCCCAGTAGAGGGGATGAAGCTCTGAGGGAAAAAAGAAATGGAAACTCTTCGGCGGCTGGTGGTGGTGACGTCCCTGTCCCTTACATTCTTCATTTTCTTCAGTCAAAGCAACCAAAGCCCCTGGTCCCCCCAGGGGACTTTTGTTTTTGGCCGAAGGAGAGGAAGGGGAGAAGCAGAGGAGGTGAAGCTTCCGGGTTCCTGAACAGGGACCCTGGTCTGTGCAGCTGTGCTGCGTTGTTGGGTCATGAGGGGGGACTAAGCCTTTCTTTTCCTCCTAGAAAAATGTTACGGAATTCCTGGCCCCCCTGAAACCAGTGGCCATTCGAATAGTGCGAAATGCTCACGGCAACAAGACAGGTAGGACCTGGGGCTTCTGGGCAGGTTGGGGGTGAAGCTGGATGGCGGGGGGTGACTGAATTAGGGAGGGGTCCTGCTGGTGGGGACCTGGGTCACTTCCCTGACACATCTCCTCCGGAGCAGGCTCGGGGGGAGGGCGGTGCGAGGCTGGCAGAGGCCTCCATCTGAGGGATAAAACTGTCAGCCGCTGGGCTGAATGTCCTATTCCCCGTCCCCTCCACTCCCTGCCCCTCTCCCCGCAGCAGAGAGGTCTGGACAGTGGGCGGGAGTCTGCGTTTTGGAGATTTGGTACAAATGTGTGTTTTCTCCGAGCACTTTGCTCAGCGGGCACAGTGTGGGTGTCCACACGGATCGTCCTTTGTCCTGTGCTTTCTCAGGGTACGTCTTCGTGGATTTCAGCAGCGAAGAGGAAGTGAAGAAAGCGCTGAAGTGCAACAGAGAGTACATGGGTGAGGGCCCAGCCGGGCTGGGCCGGGCTGGGTCAGGGCGCGCTGGGCGCGGGCGTCAGCCACACATCCGTTAGTGTCACGCGTGTTTGTTGAGGCTCCATTGTGTGCCAGGCACTGTTCTAGGCATTGGTGGTGCAGCAGTAGCTGCACAGTCCCAGCCCCCACCCGCCTGAAGCTGGGGGTGTAGACCAACCTGGGGGCAAGGCAGACCACGGTGTAGTGTCCGAGTGGGACTTGAGCAGAGGCCGAATGCAGGAGGCCCATCCTCCCCAGGAGGGTGTCCGCTTGGGCCTCGTTGAGCTGGGCAGGCAGTTGCTGGAGCAAAGCGCAGAGGGAGGAGGGAACAGGCCCCGGGCAGGAGGGGCCGGCTCTTCAGGAGAGGGAATGGGAGTCCAGGTTCCCACCGCCAGGAGGCCTCGGAAAGCTCTCCAGGGTGTGGTCATTGCCTGTCCCTCCACGGACGGGAGCCTCAGCCGAGCCCGTGCGCCCCAGTGAAGTTGCCAGAGCCGTCAGGGAAGGTGGGCAGCCTCGGGTGCTGTGAGCAGGTCGGGCGGCGGGCATGTCTTGAGCCCCTGCTGTGCGTGTGGTGTCTAGCCTGGGGCGATGCAGGGAGACAGTTCACAGGAAAGCGACTGACGTGGGGTGCTCACGGGCCCTTTCCCAAGGCAGAGCAGTGACAGGGTCCAGGGATGCGCCCTGGAATCTAGAGCAGCACGCGGCCCGGTGGGCTGGAGGGCGCAGGCAGCCCCGTCCCCGTCCCCCCCCCCCCCGCCCTGTGAAAACTGACTTCATGGGGTGGGAATTGGGGGGTTTCTGGTC
>PVHY01018357.1:0-29387 GCA_004024945.1 Uropsilus gracilis
CACTTCAATCAGATCTACACTAGAAATGAGAAAACAGGCACTCCAGCTACAGAAATACAGGAGAGGTGAGGAACAAATCAAGGCTCTGGAAACAGTCGTCACCTGGGTAAGGACCCAAATAAAGCATGATGGGAGCCACAAGAGACAAGACTGTGAGACTAACTATCATGATGACCTATCATAGAGCTCCACCTACAATGTCTCCCGGGGCTGGGGAACAAAACCCCTGGTCCAGCTATGTGTGCAACAAGACCAGTTCCCCTCCTTTTCCGATGGGGGAAGAAAGGTACAAAGAAGGCATGTGACCCCATGGCAGAACTGTAGACCACGAAAGGAAAGGAGATGAGCTGGACCAACTACCTACTGAAGTCTGTCTGCACCAGAGAACTTCTCCACTATCAGTGGCTGAGAGTTCAGTTCCCAACTCCAGATGCCAGAACTAGAAGGCTCAGATGCAGCATCACTGAACAGAGAATGGAGGGGACAGCCAGCATGGAAGAGGAAGCACAGAACCAAGTGAACACATGGGTCTGGAGGTAAGGAGACAGTCTGCTCCACCATAGGAAGCACCAAAATAAAGGAGCCTGGAGAAACACACCACATACCTGCCCTGCAAGAGTTTCCTGATGGGCTCAGCCTGGCTACCTGCCTCAAAATTACTCCTGGATCTGAGAAATATGGTCTGTTGTGTTCCAGGAGTGCAGATCCTCACCCTAGAAAAAGGACATTTTTCCAGAAAAAGAGAAAAAGACCAGACCAGTGGGCCAAGCATCAAACTACAACTTGCAGTGAGAAAGGAACTAGAGTGACCTGAGTGGGGAAGGGGAAAAGGGAGAGCAGGCTGGTGGGATAAGGGCACATTATTGATAGGAGGGCCATATCTAAAGGGAAAAAATAACTATACAAATATGACCAATATTGTACGAATGGAAGAAAAAAATTTTAATGAAAGAGAGAATACAGGGCTGGCACAAGTGGGTCAGAGCTCCCAGCTCCGGGTTCAGTGGGGGTCCATGGGGGAAAGGGAGCCTGTTTAGGAGGAAGAGGTCCAAGAAGAACCCCCAAATAGTGCATCCTTCTCAAAAGAGGTCTGACATGCCCCTCTGTCAAAGAAGCAAGGTCTTGCTTGAGAAAAAAATCATTTGCTTAGAAATTGTGTCTGTCATGCTCGCTTCAGCAGCACATATACTAAAATTGGAATGATACAGAGAAGATTAGCATGGCCCCTGCGCAAGGATGACACGCAAATTTGTGAAGCGTTTCATATTTTTTAGGCATATGAAAAAATGCTCCACATCACTAATAATCAGGGAAATGCAAATTAAAACCACACTGAGATACCATCTTACACCAGTAAGAATGGCCCATATAAATAAAACAGACAACAACAAATGTTGGCACAGATGTGGAGAAAAAGGAACTCTCTTACACTGCTGGTGGGAGTGCAAACTGGTCCAGTCACTATGGAAGACTGTGGGGAGGACCCTCAAACAATTCAAAGTGGACTTACCATTTGATCCAGCAATCCCACTAGTAGGAATCTACCCAGAGTACATGAAAACATTAATTCAAAAGGACACCTGTACGCACATGTTCATTGCAGCTCTGTTTACAATTGCCAAGATTTGGAAACAAACCAAATGCCCCAAAACAGATGATTGGCTTAAAAAATGTGGTACATATACACAATGGAATACTACGCATCCATCAAGGAGGACAAACACATGTCATTCACAGCAACCTGGATGGAACCAGAAAGACTCATATTAGCAGAAATAAGTCAAAAAGAAAAAGAGAAGTACAGGATGGTCTCACTTATATGATGGATATAGGGAAAGACAAACGAACAAATAAGAAAGAATGAAAACAACCAATGGGTCCGAACCATGGAGCGAGAGAGGAGGGGGAAGAAGGCAGGGGAGGTGAAGAGCACAAAAGATCAGGATGGTTAACAAATGTTAGTGAAGTGGGAAAGCCCTGGGGTACACAATAATGGACTAATGTAATATAAATATAAATATACATATATATGCAGATTTAAAAATTTTTTAATTAAATTTTTTAAAAAAGGGACAGGGTTATTAGGGAATGGAGATAGAAAAAGAGAGCCATCTACATAGTGCCAGGCAGGCAGGAGAGCTGCTTCTCCCCAGCATGGAAATTGTACTGATTCCTTTTTCTCTTATTTATTTTTTTACATATGTGTTTCACATCTTTGTATTCCCTGGGGACCACCCACCACTTTCCCTCCCTGACCACTCCCTCCCATCTCCACCCCCCACATACTCATCCCTATTATGGAATCTTTATGTACATGTCTATGGCCTAAATTGTCAACCGGAATAAACTCTATAATAATAATTTAAAAAAAAGAAATTGTGTCTGTCACATGTCTTCCAGTTCCTGCTTTTCTCCTTGTGTTAGTCATTAGTGACAAGGAACAAAACAGTGCCATTCTGGGGGTGAGATGTTGTAGAGAGACAAACCACATAGATGGGGAAGTGAGGGGAACCCAACCTCATCCTGTGGAGGGGCCAAGTTTACATCCACTTAAATGGATCACAAGGTCACCCCTCTAGCCCACTGCTGACCTGCTTTGAGCTCTGAAATAAACAAATCTTTCCCTCATAGTAATCGAATCTGGTCAGAGTTCCCTCTCCTTAGTCATAGTCCTCAGAAACTTCTCCAGAAAACCAATTCTTAATCTCTCTCTCTCTCTCTCTCTGTTTCTCTCTGTTTCTCTCTCTGTTTCTCTTTGTTTCTCTCTGTCTGTCTCTCTGTCTCTCTATCTCTCTCTGTCTCTGTCTCTGTCTGTCTCTGTCTGTCTCTCTGTCTCTCTCTCTCTCTCTCTGTCTCTCTCTCTCTGTCTCTCTCTCTCTCTCTGTCTCTCTCTCTTTCTCTCTCCAGCACTTTATCTCCACAGAGTTGCTGGAAAACCAGACCAGACCACGAGCGAGGCTGGGAGACTCCATTGAGCAGCAAAGGATAAGCTGTATCCAACACTATGTGTGTGAGGGAAAGTGTGTCAGAGACAGACACCACCAACTCCCCCCCCTTACTCCCTAACTCCACCCCCCACTCCTCATCCCCACCCTCAAGGTGACTCTGAGGCTCTGGCAGTAGATGCAGTAGCAACTGCAACCAAGTCAGGGCCCTCTCTGCACCTCAGTGTTAATTCCTGAGAAACAAAAGAGTGAAGAAAGATGAGCTTTAAGATGGTCCCAGTAAAAATGTTGCTGGTTTTAAGTATTTTCTTCTTCTAAAGATTTTCCTCATATACTTCCTGGAAGAAAAAATAGATTCCAACATCTGTTTCCTGTCTGTTTCAAGTCTGTTTCCTGAAGACATTTGTGCTTTTCATAGAAGCTGTCATGACTGCCTTCACCAACAGCCTTTGGCTAACAGGAAAGCAAATCCCTTTACACACTTGAGGTCAAAATCACAGATACACAGACAGGGAAAGGAAAGTTCTCTATGCTCCTTCGCCCCACCCTCCTGAGTTCCTGTGAAAAACCAATTAAGAAATAGATTTTTAAACCCAAGGTGGATTTTCTATATTTCTCATTCAATAAAACACAAAAACTCCTGTCTTTCTGCCAAAAAAAGGTCAATATCTTCAGTGAGTTCACACTTGAAGAAGTTTAAAAGTTGTAGAGCAGATGAGATATAAAGAATAAATAAGCATGACAATTTAATATAATGTTGATTTCTATAGTAGGAAAAAACATAGGTCTGTCTGTGGTTCCACCAATAGTTCACAGGTAAACCGAAAGTTGCAGGAATAGAATCTCATCAAGAACCAAGAATTAGACAATAGACTGGGTGTGGTGGTGCACACCTGTAATTCCAGCTACCTGGGAGGCTGAAGCTAGGAATCACTTGAGTCTGCGGGTTCAAGACTACCCTGGGCAACATAGAGAGACCTAGTCTCTAAAAAAAAAAAAAAAAAAAAAAAAAAAAAAAAAAAAAAAAAAAAAAAAAAAAAAAAAAAGAATTAGACAAAAATATAGGAATAAAGCTCATAATTCATATTTAGATGAATGGTAGAGTAAGATAGTAGTTAGCATATTAATTAGGATATCCAGTATTTAATTCTCTAAGTTACTGAATGATCTGGACATTACATGTTGAAAAGATACAAGTACTAAAATTCTGATAAGTAAAAATACATTACTTGTATTTAATCAACTAGGAAAAACACTGTTAACATTGAGTGCATCATTCTCTTACTTTTGTTTACATACAAGTTTTTATAAAATGTCGGGTTCTATCTACTATCTATCTAGCTATACTTTCAGATTCTGCTTTTTCACGTAAAGTGCATCTGGGGTTCTGGCAATATTTGATTTCTTAACCTGCATAGTGATGAAAAGTGGGTGCTCATTTCTGATTAATTTATTGAACTATAAATTTGTGGTATGTAAATTGTTCTGCACATATTATTTATCAGTAAGAAACAGTTTGTTAAGAAATGCATCCTATACATTTTTTCAAATCAACAAATGCCTGCATTATTCTGAATGACTCCATAATATTGGATGTTACGGTTGTATCCTGCTCCATTGAACAAATTCCCTATTGTTGGACATTTACAACTTCTTACATGTACACTTTCAAAGTGAAAATCCTTTCTAAAATAAAACTTTGTTTTAAAATAAGAATATTTCTAAAACTAAAACCCTTCAATATGCATCTTTACTTTTGTGTGAAATGATCAATAAAGTGAGAATTCATGGGGATTGCCTCTAAATTCTCTCACAATTCTTTACATTCTCTGAATCTAAATGAGCAAACATAGCAAATTCCCCAAAGCTACAGTTAGTGAGGTGCTGGGCTAGGGGGTAAAAGTCCTAAGATGCCAGAGTCCTTGATTCAGGAAAGATGAGTTCGATCCCTTAGCACGTCTTATCAAAGCAGATCAACGTTCTGGATTCCTTCTGAGAGTCATGCAAGACTCTGCTGTTCCAAGCACATGCTTAATGGAAGAAAACACTGAAAACAGATTTTGGGTGCTTGAAGATCTTTCACAGTGAACATGATTCATGGACAGTGAAAAGAAAACAGGAGAGGTGTTCAAGGAGATGCATTTTTCCTACCTCAAGTCTCTTAGTGGGTATAATTTCTTGTTGAAAATAAATTTTATACTATTTGACATGAACAAATTAGGTGCAGTTGAAAGCAACCAAACCACATACTTCCCACATGGGTCAAACTGTGGGTCTAAAAACAGAGCAGTAGCTTACAATTTTCCTCTGATTTAACTGGTTTACTAGAAAGGACAATCAGAATCAGGGAAACTGAGAAAGACAATTAACCCTGACAATATCTATAGTTCAGGCCCATCTAGATTTTCATTGTCCTCCTTCTTTGAAACTAAAGCTTGATAGTAGTATCTGAAATTACATTCTGGGTGAAACAATTTGTGTTGATGGCCTCATTATGATCCCACCACTCCTTTGTGGGGTCTAATGCAAGGCGACATACTTCAGGGGAACAGATGAAATTGACTGGAGTGTTTGAGGGTTATTTAGCCACTACAGGATCAGAAATGTTGAATTCTGTGAGCCCGACATGTCTGCCCACGATATCCCCCTTAGCTAAAAACACTGCACAAGTGGCATCAAATTAACAGATATTACCTACCAATTCATTACAGTAGGAATGTCTCATAAGCACATATTAAAACATAAAAACCAAGAAAATTCATTTTAAAGCACCACATTTGGTTCAACTCCAAAAAAAAAAATCCCTCCTCTCAAAAGGTATAAACTTTTTAATGTCTGAGGAGAATGGGGTGAGGGAATTGGAGAAATGTAGGTATCTTTCTCTTTTTATAGTTATTGTGGCCAGAGGGAATTTCATATATTTCTGACCAATTCAGGTCCAGTGTTCTGGAGTGAATTTGGGATTCCCACGTTGAAGAGCTCAGGATGATTAACACCTATATGCTAGAGGCTTTTGGTTTTCCACTGAAAGGTCACACAAACATTTAGGCAAAAATGAGGCTGGTTATTAGCAGAGAAATTCTAAAATGCTGAGCTGGGAAAACAGAGTGACCAGGAGAAAAAGGTCTTAAGTCCTTTTGGAGAAACTGACAGGAGGGCAAAACTGCCCTCTCCACCTCTCAACTTCCATGCATGATGCCCGCCCACCTTTGACACCTGCAGGTGCTCTGACTGGTTCTGGAGGCCTCAAGGGCAACTGACCAACAGGGGGAGCTTCCTCAGTAGGACCACACAGACCAAGAGGGGACCAGACTCTCTTGGTTCTTAGCAAAGCTGATGGGAGATGAAGCTTTCTAAAGAATGCCAAAAGCTCTCTGAAGACTGAGAAAACAGCGTGGCGATAAATACAGAGATGCCCGGCTCACCGAAATCAACGTTTCTGATCCTACAGTGGCTAAATGGCCCCCAAACACTCCAGTCAATTTCACCTGTTCCCCTGAAGTGTCCGCCTTGCAGTAAACCCCAAAGAGGAACAGAACAGGAGCCATCTAGTGTTCCCAGAACTTTATACATCTCCACAAAACCTGGGTTGAGGGTCAAGATTCTGACTTAAGAGTGGAAAATTTGAAGCCCAGCCAGAACACAGCATTTATGCTGGCAATTACACACAGCTAGTTAGTGACAGCGCTGGGCGTTATAGCTTAACTTGTGACAGCATCGTACGTTTCCACACAAACTGTTAAAATTTGTAGATATCTTATCCACCCAGATTTCTTAATTATAAACAGCTGACTAGCTTCCGGGTGAAAACAGACAGCTCACAAATTCTGAGGACCTCCAGCATCACATTCTAATCCCAACAGCCAAGTCCACTCCTGCTCCTTCCACAAAAGTCCTTTTCTCTTGCTTTCTTTGTTCTCACACAGGGACACTGCTCAGTAGATACCTTTCTTCATAAAATTGCTCACTGTTTTTCATTTTCAGGACAGAAACAGGCAAAACCCAGGGTCCCAGTCTGGATGCTAGAGTTATTAGAGACTAGAATTGTAGTAACATTATTTTTAAAGATTTGGTAAGATTCAAAGTAGGCTAATTTTTCTTCAAGATCAGAAAGATGTTTAACATGATAAGGGCATCTAAATCTAGATGACTGATGAACCAAATCTAATCAGCTAGGGCAGTTATCTCCAGTCTTTTGCAATCAACCATCAGGTCTATTTTGAAAAAGAACAGATGGAGTCATTAAATACTTGCCTGCATTTATCTATTTAGTCATATCTTCCCCAAGGTAGAACAACTAATAATTCCAGCAATATGTATTATTATGTGATATTATTTTAGAAGAGCTATTTGAATTGGTAAGATGTGAATGAATATGCTAGGAAATTTGAATATAAAGAAACTACTATGGCATTATCTTTTTTTTTTTTTTTTGAGACTAGGTCTCACTATTTTTGCCTATGGAACCACAGGCTCAAGTTGCCTGGGGTACCACAGACTCAAGCAATCCCCAGACTCAGCTTCCCAGGTAGCTGGGATTACAGGTGCGTGCCACCACACCCAGCTATATTGTTTTGGAACTAGGTCTCACTCCATGCCCCCAGCATGACTCAAACTGCAATCCCTGGCCCCGGCCGCGACTTCCTAGGCTGCCATTTACAGACATGTGCCACTATGCCCAGTCCTATGGCATTATCTTTAAGTGATATTTTTAAATAAAGGAAAATGGATTAATTCTTAAAAAAAGAACTATAGTAAGAGTGTGGAAGTAGCCATAAATATATGTGAACATGCTTGTAAATGTTCTACATTCTAAATAGATATATACAAATTAGACAACTGTATTGTGAGAGGAGGATTAACACATATAAACACACACACAAACCTAATGTGACTATGCTACCAGAAATAGCATTTTAGGTAGTTGCTAATGTTTGAAAGTGAGCAAGATGAGGATGACAATAGAAAATGCTTGACATAGTGCTTATAATACAATATAGTGTTTGTCTTGTTGAATACACTGCACATTACAGCCCCTTATCCTTAGATTTATTGATGCAAAAGCTCAATTATTTTTCAGGAGGAAAAAAGCAAGTAAAAGCAAGATCATATAAATTAGCCAGATATAACCTAAAATGATATTTTTTACCATCTAAAAGATAATATAATTCCATACTTGCTGAAATGCAAAATTCAGTTGCACCAAAGTTCTCTAAAGAAGCCAGACTTTAATTGTGGTGGTGAGCAAAGCATTTGAGAGAAAAGAGTGAACTGAACAATTGAAATGTTGATTGACATCAGAAAATAATCTGGATCTACAAGTGAAATATTTGGGCCAAGTTTCAGTATTCAGTGGATTCACAATAAACTCTGCCTCTTTGGGTACTTGTTTCCTCATTTAATTACTAACACTCCTTGCTATACCCTCTTCTGATTTACACATTTAAATGTATCCAACAAGGCTTCTAATATGCTTAAGCTAAAAATTTAGACAACATAGGTATTCTGACAACCTACAAATATGCACCTACTTCTCACTCTGTGAAATTTGAGGCCTTCTTCAAAGTGAAATACAATTGGATATTAAAAAATTACATATCCCAGTTGGAAAATTCAGGCAGAAGACCAGAGCTGAGAGGCCCTCAGTCAAAACTAAAAATGCAAATGTGTTGCGAAATATTCACAATGAGTATGAGTTCATGAGAATGAGCACAAGGAAGTCTAGGGTGAAAGGGCATGAATAGAATGGTCTTGAGCTGCCATCTCAAGTACTTGCAAAGACAGGTGAGGAAAGCAAAAAAATAGTAGATAGAGACCACAAACAACATGCTAATTCCAAGAAACATTCCAGGCAGAGCTACTAAAGCTCTGATCGACTGTTTGAACTTGAAATGAAAAGGACCATGATCAGCAGTTAACACAATTCATGTGAAAATCACATGAGGCTAATGTCATCTCTGCCTTAAAGGGGTAGAATAAGAAATACACAAAATATTTTTCATCCTGACTTGAGTAAAGTACTTGGGAAAGTCTCACAAAACAGTGAGTGTCTTCTTAACTGGTTCAACCAGGCCTGGTGATGCTGTTGGGTGCAGCTGCCTCTGCATGCCTGTCTTGTTCAGCATGTTCACAAAGGATTTGCATGCATATGCCAGTTCCCTTCACAATAGATGGCATGCCAGGCAGGCAACAGAGAGAGAAAATAACATGGTCACCAGAATCCATATGCAAAAACTCTCTTCAGGCTGAAACCCTGGATCACATTCATTAAGATAATGGTAAACATTTAATACAGGGTAGTGATTGCAGATGAAAGTTGTATTAACGCCCACATGCCCTGGTGGCAGAATCTGAAAAAATCATGAGAGAAAATGAGAAGCAGGAAATGGGGGGGGAGGGTAAAAGCAAAGAGCAAGGAGAAAAAAGAGACGAAAAAAGGAAAGGAAGGAGACAAGAATGGTGGACTGAGAAAACAGGCCCACGTGGCCTGGCCAGGGGGAATTCCTTAAAAGAGAGAGTTGGTGGTAGCAAGGCGCCATGGTCGCTGGCAGAAGAGTAGCCAACGTGGAGAGTGTGGCACCGCAGCAAGATGGCATAGTGAGCTGGTACCTGGAGATGGCCAGGGATTTGGAAAGCTGATTTGTGTATCAGCAATTGTGGAAGAAATCTGAAGAGTCTCAGAGAAGCAGAACAATGTGGAACACTGGAGAAGAAGCAAAGAGAAGACACCAGAGAAGGACTGAACATTGCAGGGTGCCTGCAGGTTTGAAGGAGCACCATCTTAGACATGTGTTTGAAGGAGCGCCATCTTAGACATGTGTTTGGGACTTTCGGACTAAACAGTACTTGGGGTGAAATAACTGCCACTTGTGGCTTTAAGGACTTTTTGTTTTCCCTGTTAATATTCCCTTGTAAATAAAAGGGACTGTTGTTAAATTGCATTTGAATGGCATCTGCTACATGCGGGAGAACAAAGTTGGGTGGCAGAAACCACATTTTAAGAGGGTTTTTTCCCTGTGGCTTATTGGTTGGCAGCTTCTGCCCCTTTCAACCTGATATCATATTCACAGTCTGAATTCTTGCTTTTGGGAGAGAAAAACAACGGTCCCAGTTTAGGGCAGAAAGGATGCCATGGTGACTAGTCTATTGGCTCCACCTTCATTAGCACCCCATCCCTCAAGCACTTGTGGGTACAGGGCTGTGCTGGGCACTGCAGAACTAGAGACTCAGCTTTCTTGCCTGTGACCTTGACACCCAGTGGAGACATAAATGAAGAAACAGCAACCTTGACCCCATGTAACAAAGATGCTGGAGCTAAAGGGCACAGAGGAGGAGCTTGTATGCTACTCTGGGGGGGGATTAGAAAATGCCTCTAAGCAGGTTACAGTTGATGGAGACCCAAAAGATCCATAGGAATAACGTGATGTAGAGGTAAAGAGTTCATCCAGGCCAGGGCAGCAGCAACTCTGAGATCTGTAGATGAGAGCAGCTCTGGCTGTTGATGATGTCTGAATGTCCTAGAGGACCAATGTAGCTGAACCCAAGGTTGGAGGAGCTGTGGAACATAGCAGGTAGCAGAGTTGCAGGAAGCTTTTACTACTACTCTCTTAGGGTTGGTGACCAGCAACCTACACATCAATCTGATAAAAGCTAGATTAACAAGAGGAAAAACATTCAATCTTATACATATGTGCAACACCAAGAGTGAACCCTGACATAAGCTATGGCCTTTGAGTGAGTATAAGTCAGTGTTGGGTCATCCACTGTAACAGATGGACAAACAAGTATGGCTGTCAGTCGTGGGGGAGGCTGTGCATGTGAGGCAGAGGCTGGGGGCAAATGGCAACTCTATTTCTTCTATAATTTTGCTGTGAGACCAAAACTGCTCAAAAAATAAAGTCTATTTCCCAGAAAAAAATTAAAAGGAGTTAGATAATTCTTTAAAATTTCCAAGACCTAAGACAAAGATTGTGAGGATGCTAGAGGTTAAAGATGGCTAGAGACACAGACAATTAAATACAACCCATGATATTAGTCTGAAACCCAGTCTAGAGGGGGAAGACATGCTGTTCAGGATATTACTGAGCCAAGTGACAACTCTGTATATAGACAGATTCCATAAAAGTATTGCAACAGGCTTAAATTTATTGCTGTAGCCAATTCTATTTATTGTTGCCTGAATTTTTCATTTGATTGTTCACTATAACTGTTGCACAGAATGTTTAGGCCATTTATTCATGTCCTACCCACCTACAAACATCAACTATACACTTCATGATCACCCAGAAGACTTATCCATCCCTTTCCACGCTGGGTCAACTAGTTTTTCTCTGAATGCAAAGGACCTGCTTCCGCACTGTGTACATTACTTGCTTTTTCAGTTGTCCTCTGCTATAAATTTATATTTCCAACTAAATTGAAAGTCAACTGGTTTAGGGAATGTTTCATTATGCTTCCTTTTACCTCATAGAGTTTTCTTATGATAGATGTTCACTGTAATTAATTTGACAAGCATTTTTAGTGTGGGAAGCCAGGTCATGTCTGTGACATTTTAAAATTGTGTGAGTGCTTTAATATCTGCCCCTCTCCATATTCAGTCTCTTAAAATGGAATGAAAGGCACTCATCACAGGTTTAAATGCTTGTGAAATACCAGACAGACCTGGGAGTGGCCAACTGGTGTATCCAGACCTCCAGAATCCAAAAGTTCAGGTTCTCTTACCATTCTCGGTTGCTGTGGCACTTGTCTGAAACTGGTGCCTCCCGATAATTGGTGATCTTTAAAATATACCTGCAAAAATTTTTACTCTCCTTCAAGAGGAAGAAAAATAATTACTCCTCAAAATTCAGCAGATCTGGCTGAGAGATCTTTCCTCCTGCCCCATCTTTTTAGGCTTATGTCTGCAGTGGTCCAACAAGAAACAAGACAGTGATGACTAGAGTGACCAGGAGCCCTTCAGTTATTACTGTACATCCCAAGTCTAATGTATGCTTCACAGAAAAACAACAAAAATGACAAATCCACAAAATACAAAAGCTAGAATTTAAAATCCATTCATCCACGGGTGGTGGAAGGGGTGGTCAGGAGGGTGCAAGGCATAGGGAGAAAAACAAAAAAGAATCCAATCAGCCCAGGCAGAGGAGATGGAAAGTTCTAGAAAAGAACTGCAGAAAACCTGTGGTTCCTTTCAGACTTACTGGTGTTGAAAATTCACATACCGGTGTCAGGAATACACTGCCGTACATGTGCCAGAGACAGAAATTCCAATTCCTCAGATAACAGAATATGCAGCAGGGCCTTGGCAGAGTGGGTCCTATATCCCTGGTGAGGGAGGTGAACAAGCTGCCGCAGCCTCCTTCCAAACCCACCAATCTCCTCTGGATGGCAGGCCACTCAGTGGACTGCAGCAGCCTGCAGTAGGCAGGACAAAAGTGGTGAAGGGAACTTCACTGCAGAAGTTGTGCTACTCAGGGCAGGCTGCAGGTAGATCATCCTGTAGAAGAGTCTGTTGCTTAAGAAAGCCACCAGGGAAATGATGCACAACTGAAAAAGGTACACTGTGCCAGCGGCCTTTGCTTCATTGACTCTAATAATGAATTAAGGGAAGAGGATAGAGAAGAGACAATCACTGATATGTATGAGGACAGCACCGCTGTAAACAAAGTCACTGGCACCAAATCCCAAGTGGTAAGGCCAATCCTTTCTATGTTTGACAACTGCTGGTGCATTTCAATTCCCTTCTTCAATTCCCAATGATATTCAAAGCAGTTTAGCAAATAGAAATGAGACACAGGGAGAAGACTAACCAGATGACCAACAAGATGGATGGGAAGGAGACTCCCAAACATAACCTGGATGAGGAAAAGAGCTTCCATCAAAGGCTGAAGAGCATGTCAGCAATTATTTTGCTGACATTAGGCAATGAGTGAGACTTCCTCCCTGATACCTCAAATGCCAGATCAGCTATGTCTTGAGACCAGATGGCTTTGCTAAGCACAAACAGAGGGGCACCCAAAGAACACTGGAAGCTGATGTAAGGAAGAATTCCAGCAAGACCAAACATCTCTATGTAGTGATGGGCTGCCAATAGTTGGGGCTGTTACTGAGGTACAGGAATAAACACTTGATAAAACATGGGGAGACTCAACAAGAATACTCCCCCATTCCCAACATAGCACTGGAAAATTCTCCTAACATTGCATGGTTCGCTCTCCTGCTTCCTCTCTGTACTGGACTCTCCTCAACACCAGGATACGACTTGTTCTTCTTCAATGCTGAGTCTCTTTTGCTGAATTCAAGCACCTATATTTGTGATGGTACAAATTCCCCAGATGGAGACTTTGATTTCCCTGGCAAGGTCCTTGTAGAAATATTTTGACACTGTCAGCCATCCCTTCACTACCCAACCTACCAGTTAAACAGAGGGGAGAGAGTCTTTCCCCATGAAGGAGCAGGCAGCTCAAGTATCCATAGCAGCATTTCAAGCTCCAGTTCTGATGGGCCCCTGGCCCATTGCTGGCAGCTCGGATGCTCCACACTGGCCACCTGCTCCTGCTGCACTCACCTAATTTGACTATTTATTAAGTATCTACTATACCTTGTCACTGCTAATACAAAGAAGAATAAGACATGATCCCTGCCCACTTATGGTTTTGGAAGAGGAGCCAAAATATAATTAAAAGATAATCAAGAAGGAAAAGGAAGGACTAGGAATGAGTCCAAGGATGGGTCCATGAAGTAACTGGCACTTGAAAGCCGAAATGTGCATGCAGGTCACTGTGGGCAGGGCACTGTTGGCAAGGTCTAAATATGGTACTAGTTTAAAGAGCACAGGTGACACAATAAGACTTCAGCATAACCTCCAAGTCTGTACCTCCAGGCCTTTTGCATGAGAGCCACAGCCTCATGCTGCACTGTCCCTATGGCTGGAAGGCACCGGATTAGGAGTTGGAGATGGTTGACTTCAGGGACTAAAGTTATTGCTACAGCCAGAAGGAGCAGGAATGGGGCAGGGCAGGGAGTTTGCCATAGGCAAAGAAATGAGAAATGAGAGGGAAGTTTTGCTATTAACCAGGAATGAGTAGATGGTCTGTGAAACTGGGAAAGGGCTCGGTGAACCCATCCTAAGAACAAGTTCTCAAGTGGGGAAGTTACCAACCCAGAGAGGGCAGACTTACTCCTTTTTCTCTCCCTTAGAGAGTCTTTGGGATATTCTTTCATTGTTATTAAAATGTTAGAATAGAAATAAAATCTAAAAATAGACACTGCAAATATGAAGTGATTGTGAATAATGGTGCCAATATATATTCCTTAAATCTTGGTGAAATGCATAAATTCCTAAGAAAAAACTGCCAAAGTTATCTCAATAAGAAAGAAATAGAAAAGTCAACTTTTTCTATTTTCTATTTCTATTTTCTATTTCTATTTTCTAAAACCACTAAAGAAATTGGAACAGAGGCTAAAATCAGTCTCAGTGAAAAAAATCAGGGTTAGACAGCATTATTACAGATAAGTTCTCTAAGTAAAAAAATATATAACTGCAACTATAGAAAACAAGATAGAATGGGTATGCCTCAATTCATTTCCGACAATCACCAAATAACTTGCAATAGCAAAATTAGACAGTTTGCACAAAGCAAAAATTACAAAACCATTTCACTTACAGACATAAATGCAAAACCAAAAAACTTTTTGTAAATATAAACAAACTAAGTTCAATATAGCATTACTTAAATGGTTTTAGACCAAGGTTGCTTTAATATTCTAGAATCAGGTAATGCCATTCACCCCAGTAACTGCTTAGGAGAAATTGCTATATGATCATATCTTTAAAAGATATGATCAGTCAAGAGTGGACACCAGGAGGGCAAAGGACAGTAAACTTTCCAAACCGAAAATGGGAATTTCCGAAAAATCCATAGCAACAACAGGACCATCCATAGTGGCCCTTAAGGACACTGAAAGCACTTCTACACAAGCATGGGCAAGTGCTGAAGATCACATTATCCATTTCCTCCATGGGTTCCTGGCCAGTGATACATGGATGGCTGCCCCTGTGGTTCACAACCTTGTCACAGCTTTAGGGTTTCAGAGTACAGAACATGATTACCCTCCCTCTGAGGATAGAAAGCTTCCTGCAGTAAGGGGCTGTGTACACCATAGCATACAAAATGCCATTCTAGAAGGGCTTTCCCAGGGCCGCCAAACTTTTGACGTTTGTAATGCAAGTAGGGGCTCCCTGTGCATCTTGTTTCTTTTCCTTTATACCTGCTATGCTAGAGTGGAAATCTGAAACTGGCCAATTAAATGCTAAAGAGCACGAAGCATGATTGTTATGAAAAATTCAGAAACCAGTTCCTTGAAGGCGAGCCTCTATCTATGCTGGCTGGGTGTCTATTCATTCACCTATTATCCCAGCAACCTCCTGCGCACCTCCTGCTGTCTTAAAACCAACCGAGAACGTTCAGGTTACCGCCCGGCCCACCGCATTCAGGAAGCGCAGCGCCCTCTGTGGTTCAATGAGCCGGAAAAGCGTGCCGGGTTGGAGTTGCCCTGCCCCGCCTCCTCGTCTTCAGGTGGCGGCTCCTTCAGTGCTGTAGTTACTTCTCAGGGACTTGGTTCTGCAAAGGAAGCGCTTTCGCTCCCGGGTGTGACCCGGCTGCCCTCCTCAGGATCCCGCTTGGGGAAAGGCGGCAGAATGTTCCTATGAGCCTGGACACTGCCAGAACCAGCCCCACCAGCAGTTTGATCACAGGCGCTCTGGGCAAGCCGGGCAGCGGCCTGGGCCTGGGCGACTGCTTGCTGGGAACAAGGCTCTAATCAAAGCAGATGCTGGCAATAAGGCCTCTCCCCCAACTCCACCACTGGAGCTTGTCCTGCACCCAAAACCCCTGTGTGACAGGAATGTGAATGGGGTGTGGAGTTGGGGCTGGAGGAAAGGTTGGAGGAGAGAGACACTGGAAACAATGTGTGATCCCTGACCGAAGGGATAAGCACCCACAGGCTAGACTCTGGGAAGGATTAAGAGAGGCTTTACGGCTCAAACCATGTCAGGTCTAGCGGGAGCCTAACCATGGTAGTGAACAGACGCCCCCTCACAACCCACACAGCTGGGCCTGCAAAAGCCGGGGACCTGGCAGTGCCAGGGGTGGGTCAGGCGCCTGAACAGGCAAAGCAGCTGATGACCCCAACATCACAGGGCTGTCAGGGCTGTTGTATGTGAACAGATGGTGTTTGATAGAACACCTGATAGAGTTTGACAGAACTCTGCCATGGTGGTCAAGTCCTCACAAAGAAAGCTGCCCTTCTTGAATTTACTCCTATCAGCTACCATCACTCATTGTCATTTCAGTTATGGACGCATAATTTATTATATCCACAGGAAACTCTGTTTGACAGGTTCTATATATGTTTATATGTCTGTTGAGAAGGGCAGGCTACAGGGAAGATAGTTTGTTCCAGGAAGAAGGAGAGGAGGAGGAGCCATATCAGATTCACATTCCCTCTGCAAGCAGGCTGAGGAGGAACAGGGCATGATAACAGGTCGCTACCTCTTTCCCACAAGATACCTAAACACTTAACATAAACTCTCCCCTCCTGCACCCACCCACACTTACTCACACAGCCATGACCTATACTCATTGCTGCTGTGGCTCTCACATCTTCCTCTCACTTTGAACCCTCCTTCTTTTCTCTAGGTAGACATAAGGAAGAAAGAGTTGTTGATAAAGGAGGTGCCTACCACTCCCTCACCCCCTTTATAAACCTGTCACACAATGTTATTTCCAAACCTCCAAGCAATTCTTGGTCCCCACATAAGCAGACGGATCAACCTGTCAACTCACATCTTTAAAGCGTTTGCATCTATCAGTCACTGGACGTCACAGTCTTTGAGTGAGGTAGAAGTTGCTGGCAACCTTTTACTGCGATGGCTAGCATAGAAGGTAAAAGAGTAAGACATGTTTCCTCATACCTAGTCCCATTATTCCTTTTTTGTAAAAAACAAGCTTGACATTATCAATGTTTTTAATGATTTTATTTATTTTTATTCTTTAAATCACAACCTCAGTAAATGGTTTTTGGGATACCTCCCCCTCTCTCCTCCCTCTGGAGCCCCCTCCAGTCACTCAAACCCCTCTCTTTGTTATTTGCTAGTCTGTGTTAAGTCCATTAGTCTCTTTCTTTCCCGTGGCAGTGTTCTTTCACTGGGTGAGGAGCTGTGTTCTTGGAACCAGGCGAAATGTGCTGGTAGGTTTTCTGTGTTTACCTTGCATTGGGCAGCCGGTCTATATTTATTTGTGGTCTGTCCATGTTTTCTCATTGCAGGTTGTCTTCTCCAATCCCTTCTCTGTTGTTTTGCTGCTTTACCTTATGGTTCTGGTGTCAAGTTTAAGGGGACTGGGGCGATCTCACCTCCAGCCAGTGTCGGTAAAGAAGTTTCTCTGTGAACACTGGCATCTGTGGATGGCGGTTGTAGATCATCTCCTCTGCCTCACCTTGCAGCTTTGCTGTGGAGCCAGTGCCCCCAGTCTTTGGCCTTACTCCCCTCTCCCATGGGGTGGGGAGGGGTGCCTTGCTCTCCTAGAAGGAATCTCCGAAATAAAGTCTTGGCTCTTCCAGACCTGGTGAGCGCATAAGTGCGCTTCATGACATAGTGTTTCCATAGTTGTTTCTCCAGTCTCGCATGCACTGGTTCTCTCAATATTCTTCCATCAGTATGTCCAGCTCAGGCTTGTGAGCTGGATTTTTACCTGATCCCTCACCTGTGCTATGATGGGGTTTGTATTATGTATGTTCTTCCTCCTCCTGAAGATTAGCTGGATTGAGAATGAAATGGAAGGGGCATTTCCTGCCCCCCTCCAGCCCAGCCCAACTGCAGTACCTCCCTGCATGGGGGTGGGGCCATGCACCATCCCAAATGCCCTTGGGCTAAGGGTTTGGCTGAACCATGCCACTGCCCATGCAACCATTCGATGGTGGATGGAGCTAAAACCCTACCCCGCCCCACTCCCAGGCTCTCAAGATGCAGGGGGCCTACCCCGAGGTCATCAGCGCCTTTGCTCCTCTGTGGCAAAGGAGCTCCCATGGCCCAGGACTCTGGGCATGCAGGCATGGCTGCCTGCTGGTGGGGCCAACATTATCAATTCTGTTTAGCTCAGACACTTTTTAAAACTGAATACCCTGATTAATGCGTGTGTGTGTGTGTGTGTGCGTGTGTGTATGTGTGTATGTACTTGCACATATGGTATTTAGGAAATTTGTTTGACATTAATGCATTGTTTGTCTATGTAATTCTGATGGTCCTAAATCATTACAGTTTTAGGCAGGAAAAGTATGATCACTTGAAATGAAAATTGTCTTATATAGACATTGCATTTTTATTTCAAGACTATGGGGAAAAAACTACAAATTTTATTGTAGGAAAGACATCTTTAAGAACTGTCCTTTAAGTGAACAAGAGAAAAGGGTAAGCACAAACGACCATTGGATGATTCTAGATTCCAAGCCTCTGAGATCATCTAGATTAGAGGTCAGTAATATGCAGGGAGCTACTACCCAGAAACATCTAAACATCAGACACCAAAGGAGCAATTCCCATCCTTGTTTATCTGCTCTGGTTTCTTTCCATCAGACACCTTTGGTCAAATAAGCAATTGAAAGACCCAAAACTTATTAAATCCAAAAGGAAACTTTGCTTGACAGTGCTATGCATCTCCTGTCATACCTGTATCAGATGATCCGGGCTTCACTCATCTGTATATATGCTATGATTTTCTACTTAGCATCAGAAAGAAAGGAACCAGCAGGGCACAGTGGCTCGTGCCTGTAAGCTTCAGCCTATGAAGCGGCCGGAGCTAGAGATCGCAGTTCGAGTCCCGCCTGGGGTCCGTAGTGAGACCTAGTTCCAAAAAAAATAGATGGGCATGGTGGCGTGCGCCTGTAATCCCAGCTACCTGGGAAGCTGAGGCTGGGGATTGCTTGAGTCTGTGGTACCCTGAGCAACAAGAGCCTGCGGTTCCACAGGCAAAAATAGCGAGACCTAGTCTCAAAAAAAATAAAAATAAAAATAAATAAAGGAACCCCATAACACAGGGTGTACCCATTTCATTCTAGACATTTTTATTGTCTCACAACAATGCTGTCCTCTAGGTAACCGTCTTGAGACCTCTAATGTTTGTAGGCAAAACAGACTTATCTGTCTCAGGAGTCAAGGTAACCTACCCTCAAAAGTATGTGCACATTGTAAAGGATTTTACCATCTCCCCAGTAGGAAAGGAAAAGCCGCCAGGCACGGTGGCACATGCTTGTAAGTGACACCTTATGGAGTCACTGCGGGGTCTGGGGATCGTGGTTTGAGTCCCGTCCACAGCAACACAGCGAGACCTAGTCCCAAAAAATTTAGCTGGGTATGGTGGCATGCACCTGTAATCCTAGCTACCTGGGAAGCTGAGGCTGGGCATTGCATGAGTCCGTGGTACCACGGGCAATGTGAGCCTGCAGTTCCACGGGCAAAAAGCGCAAGATCTAGTCTCAAAAAAAAAAAAAAGAGAGAGAAAAAGAAAGAAAGAAAAGGAAAAGCCGACTTCTTGTTTGAGGTCACCTAGCAGAGCCAAGGCCCTCTTGGCCTTCTTCATAAAGACCTTGCACTTTGATAGATAGCTTAAGGGAAGGATGTAAAGCAAACAAGAGACTGATATGGAAACAGGAAAGATGTTCCTTGCAGGAAAATACCTTGACATTGGAAGAAAAATAAACCCTGATAGTGGAAGAGACCAAAACTGCCTCTGAAAAAAAGCAGCATGTAATAAAATTATCCCTGATAGTGGTAGACACTATTTTTGAGAAATAACATTATAAGCCACTATGTGATTAGTAGCTAGCAGTAATATTAGTAGTTATGTTAGCACAAACTGAGAAATTGAGATCAGGACAGACCAAGTCCAACACTTTATCTCGGGGTTTGAATTCAGGCATCACTGACCACAGTGTCATTCCTCCACTACTATGAAGTACAATTCTCCATCTTATCACTTCATGCTTTTACACAAAATGGTCCTATGCAGTATTATATGTAAGTTTATTAACACATAAGCACTAAATACATAACAGATGACAATGAACTCTTTTAAATATTGATCTCCTAACAAAAGGGTAGAGAAACAAAGGTGTTACACTTGTAGACTTCAAATTATACTAAAAAGCCATTGCAATTAAAGCACTATTGCGGCAAAATGGATGGAGCTGGGAAGGATTATACTAAGCAAAATAACTCAGAAGAAGAAAGAAAAATTTCAGATGGTCTACTTCTAGGAGGAATATAGGAAAATGGAACAAGGCTCAGAAACCGACAAGACTCGCAGGCAAACTACAGAACTGCAAGGCAGTGGGGAGGAGATGGTGACAGCACCATGATAGATCATGGGTGATAAAATGGGAGATATACAGGGAGTACATCTGGGGCAGAAGTCAAATATTGAACAAAAATGGAAGATGATGTGAAAAAATTTAACTAAATTAATAAACAAATAAATAAATAATAAATTTTAAAAATAAAAGATAAAGGCCTACTCAGCCTCAGTGCAGGGAAACTGCTGGGCTCTCTTTATGGAAGACACAAGCCCCATGGCGCCCTCTGCTGGCCAGTGAGTCGGTTGCACCTCTGCAGCAGAAGAGGGCGGAGCAGTCAGGACAGCAACTGACGGGGACCAGTATGCAAGGCTTGGGAATTAGATAGCTGCTGGTGATCAATTAAGTTCAGAAAGCATCACCTTCTAGCACGACCAAGACTTCCCAAAAGATATTTATCTCACATACTGCATGCCTAGCAAAGCTTCCCCAGGTGAAAGGGAAACCTACGGACACCAAATGAGTCTCAGCCTTGACTGTGTCCAGAGGACCCCTGTGTCATCTGGCAAGAGACCCCTGTGCCATCCAGCAAGAGAGACAGTTGTAGGAAAGTGGCCCCTCTCCAGCTGCCCGCCCAGGTCTCCGCAACCCAGGCCCTGCCATAGGAGGCACCGGAGAGTCCCCAGACTTGGCTCAGTGAAGGGTACAGTATCTGGAGGAAATAGAATGAGGGTGAGGAGCACAGAAGACAGCCCAGCCTACAGGATGCTAAACCTGAAATGACAGCCAGGGAACCAGAGCCCAGAGAAACCACACTTGATGACTTGAGTCCTGTTGTGTCTGCTGACCTCTGGCTTGCTCTCTGGAAAGTTTCCTCCACCTCACTCCTGGCCATGCTGGTAAGCAAGAGTAGGTCCATCTCTCTATGGAGACAATGGGGATAAGTCCCCATCACTGCCTCCTACTGTGGCCTGATTCTCTCTCCTGCCAAGGTGACAGGGTACCTGGCCAGATGAGCTGCAGGGACCTGCAGACCTATGTCCTGTGGCTCCAGTTGCCAGTGTCTCCTACCCAAGCAGTGAGCAGTGATTCATGGTTGCCTGTCACTACCACGGGGAGTTTGAGCCCAAGGAAGCAGTATATTCCCACATCTACCCTGAGAAAGGAAAGCGGAGGACTGACCTCCAGGCAGAAAATTAAAACCAGACTCAAAGAAAAAAAAACTGAATGTGTGAGAACTACCTCAAAAGTCAGATTTGACACTCTTTAAGAAAGGTTTATTCATATAAATCGGAGCTGCCATTATGGAAAGCAGTGTGGAGCTCCTTAAAAGTTAAAATTCCAGGCTGGGCATGGAGGCACATGCCTGTAAGCAGCAGTCTAGGAAGCCATGGCCAGAACCGGGGATCATGGTTCGAGTCCCACCTGGGGCCCGTAGTGAGACCTAGTTCCAAAAAAATATCTGGGTATAGTGGCACGCACCTGTAATCCCAGCTACCTAGGAAGTGGAGGCTGGGGGTCACTTGAGTCCGTGGTACCCCGGGCAACATGAGCCTGTGGTTCAACAGGCAAAAACAGCAAAACCTAGTCTCAAAAAAAGAAAAAAAAAGTTAAATTCCATATGACCCAGTTATTCCAGTCTGGGTATTTACCCATAATTTGAAGAGACGTCTGTGCCCTATTTCTTTAAAGTATACTTTACAAAACCAGGAACTGGAAACAACCCAAGAGTTCACAGACAGATGACTGTATAAAGATGTAGTATAGATACTCACTGGGATTTTACTCAGATATCAAAAAAAGATGAAATCCTGCCATTAGCAACAACAGGGTGGACCAGAGGATATCACACTTAGTGCAATAAGTCAGATGGAGAAGGAGACACATAGGATTTCACTCATATGTAATTCAAAGTGAAATAAAGCAAATGAACAAAAAATATTTTAAATAATCTTTTGGACATAACAGCAAATTAGTGGTTACCAGAAGGGAAAGGGGCCATGGGTAGGTAAATCAGAAAAAACAGATCAGCTATATGGTGAAGGCTAGAAATGAACTGAACTATGTATAGATGTTGATTTATAATGATGTATACCTGAAACTTATTATAATACTGAATTATAACTTACTGTTATAATACACTACTACAATAGAATTCTTTTTTTTTGAGACTAGGTCTCGCTATTTTTGCCCCTGCAACCACAGGCTCACGTTGCCCATGGTACCACAGACTCAAGCAATGCTCAGCTTCAGTTTCCCAGGTAGTTGGAATTATAGGCGTGTGCCACCATGCCCAGCTAATTTTTTTGGAACTAGGTCTTGCTATGTTGCCCCAGGCAGGACTTGAACAGTGATCCTAAGCTGCTGCTTACAGGCACATGCCACTGTGCCCGGCCTCAATGGAATTCTTTTTTAATTTTAAAGTCAACCTTGAGCAAGGTGGAATAACTTCCTGAAATTTCTTCCAGGCCTGTCCTATAGCCATGCTGAACCATGGCCAGCCACCTCCAGGTCTTGTTCTGGCTCTGCTCCCATCTTCCCTACTTGGCCTTCAAGGAAAATTGTTGCTAATCATTTCAGATTCAGATTCATTTGGTATCATTTCCTGCAGGAAACCTTCCTTATCCCTTGCCACGCACTGCTCAGACTTGCATCTTTCCTGATCACCTTGTTATGATTATCTGTTTATAGGTATGTTTTCCTTCAACAGACGAGTTCCTGGAGCATATGATCTAGAACATCAATTTCTGGCACATCTGTCTACAGTGTAATCTGCTCACTGGAAGAGACCCTATAAATATTTACAGAGCAATGAAGTTGGGAACAATGTCAAAGGACACAAACATCCTTTTGGGTCTTAATATCATGTAAGCAGTCCTCCAAAAAAATTTACCTATGCCATGCATAATTTTCACTTCAACCTTGCTACTTTATTGGGAAAAATTGTGTTCATGTAAGGTTAAATAGTTTCCTTGATGTTCATTTCATTAGTCATAATCTTCCATGTGAATTGCTCCTTTATGTCCCAGTTATAAACTTCTGACAGCTTGCCAAAGTAAATTTCCCCAGGTAAGGAGCTACAGGTCCAAACTAGTAACTGAATGGAGGGCATTTTTTTCTAATCTATGTAGATTCTTATCTGTTCCAGAAGGAGGGTTTACAAAATAATTGTGCTACAGGGCCCATGGCATTTAAAATTCTTGACATTACAGACTTTACCTTCTTGGTAGGAGTTACATGAGAAATTGAATCTGACAGTTTTTAGCAGATAGTTAAAATTTCTGGAAAAGTACAAGTACTGGTCCTTTCTTTTTATTTCTTTAAACCTTTCAAGTCTATTCTTTGGAACTTCTTCCCATAAGGTTCTAGATGGAAAGGGAAAGCAGGAGTGGGAGCATAGCTCAAGGTCAGTCTACATTGTGAATGTCACAGCAGCTTGGTAGTCAGTTGGTTAAGTAGTCGTTGCTGAAGGCCAAAGCTTTTCTCCAAATAATATAGCCTGAGATCTTATTCTATTCCTAGACCACCATGGTATAAGCCTCCTGATAGCATAAGCTTTCCTCTGACTCAGTTATTTAAAGGACATATATTAGCTTAGCACAGTGAAAATGTGCATCTCAGATGGCATCAGGATAAATCTGTATGCACTACTTTATGTCACATAATTCGACTTCTCATAGTTTCACCCACTGTTCAGGCATTGAAGTCTACCCCAATCCATTTCAAAGTTCGTATTACCAGTGTCCCTTTTGTAGAGCAGAGGTCATTATCCCTTGATCTCTGAAGCAGCAGGGTTCTAATACTGTGAACACTGCACCAGCCTACATAACTAAAATCAAAACCACCCCCTTCATGTTTATGCAAAGCCAAGTCAGCTGTTGGCTGCATTTTGTTCCAAGAACATTTCTAAAATAGCTGGGCGTGGTGGCAAGCACCTATAATCACAGCTACCTGGGAAGCTGAGGCTGGGGATCGCTTGAGTCCATGGTTCCCAGGGCAAAATAGTGAGACCTAGTCTAAAAAAAGAAAAAACAAAACAAAACACATTTCTAAACTAGGCTCTGCATGACCAACATTTCTAAACTAGGCTCTGCATGACCAACGATTCTAAATCTTTCCTGTCCCGACAAACTTCTCCCCTTTATCTACACCCCAAAGAAACTCTTTAAAATTAATCAGTTCTCAGGCACTTAGTGATATCTCTCCTCCAGGTATTCATCCCATTTACTAAAAAAATACTTGAAGAGCTATTTATTAGGAATCTACTATGACTTTTGTAAATGACTTTGTGTAAATGCTAAAGATAAGGCCAGAACAACTCTTAGTCTTGGGAAAGAGGGAACCCTTCTCAGGACCTCACATTTTTTAAAGTCCTACATATAACTAATACAAACATACACAATAATAACTTTATCAGAGTAGAGTCACTCCGTCACTTGGGAATCACTGTAGCCTATAATCCAGGTCCTCAGTTCTCATGATTAACAAGACTCTATCTCAAAGAAAACACTTCCCCACACCTCATGCCTAAGGTTCCTAAAAGGCAATCCCTAATTACATCCAAGTGATGAAAGTCTTCACAGGTTGTGTCTCTGGCAGGATAGGAGAGAAACACTGCTTCCAAAAGTTCTAGAAGGATCTGGGCAACAATGTATGCAGGAGAAATAGGCAAAATGGATCATGGTACCTGAATGTATTTTCTTCTTTTCCCTCACAATTCAACACATAGTTCTGAAAGTTCTCACGAATGACCACAGTATTCCTAACAATTGTAAGTGGTGCTAAAACACATGATTTGATATTCAATAATCTCTCTACTCTTAAATGTCTATACATGTAAGTTTGGAGAACATTCATGAAACAGTATGATAATTCTCTACAATACTCTGTGTCTAGATACTGCTTTAAGAAGTTGTAAAAATTAAAAGTTAATTGCATTCCTATATTAAACCACAAAATACACTGTGATAATGTTATAGGCAAGCCAAGTTTTTAACACAGCATGTAAAAGCACACAATTCATTTACAAATCTAGGACTACAGAGAGAAGTAGAGCACAGGAACAGGAAGGAGGCTGGAGGCCTCAGAGCTGCCACTGTCATGTGCTACTGCAGGGTAGGAAAGGAAGCCATGCTGTGGGCTTCCATCCCCAGCTCAGGCCAGTAAGGAATCTGGGGAAGCACTTTGAAGAAACTTGTGACGTGTGTAAGCTGACTTGGAAATTTGGTACTTGAGAACTTGGTTTAAGGCCGGGCAAGGTAGCGCATGCCTGTAAGCAGCAGCCTAGGAAGAGCTGCAGCCAGAGCCAGGGATCACGGTTCAAGTCCCGCTGGGTCACTTAGCAAGACCTAGTCCCAAAAAAATAGCTGGACGTGGTGGCGTGTGCCTGTAATCCCAGCTACCTGGGAAGTTGAAGCTGGGGTTTGCTTGAGTCTGTGGTACCCTGGGCAACATGAGCCTGCTGTTCCACAGGCAAAAATAGCGAGACCTAGTCTCAAGAAAAAAAAAAAAGAAGAAAAAAAAAAAGAACTTCGTTTAACTTTGAAACTGCAAAGCTTTGGAACTGTCTGGCCAACTGAAGAGAATTTGTTGTGTTGCTATTTTCATCGTGAAAAGTCCGACGTGATTGCTGCTGTTGTATTGAGTAAGTCTCTCTGGTTTAGGGCCACTTTAGAGTCGAAGCTGAAAGAATGCCAGAGCTGTGCCTTTTGGAGGAGACTTGAAGACACCATCCTGGCCTCTAGAAAATGGGAATCATTGGATTTGAATCTCCCATTTTTGAAGAAGGATCAATGACACCATCTTGGTTCCTACGTTGGGCCTGAAGGTGGGACAGCCACCATCTTGTGGACACATATGGATTAGGACCCATATGCAGTTTTGGACTAGAGACTGAACAGGTGGTAACATAATCAAAGGGGGTTCACTGTATGCTCAGTGACTTTTGTTTGTTTTGTCTTTTAATAAGTAAATCTGGTTTTGCCTCCTCTTAAGGTTAGTGTGGTCTTGCTAACTGCTCACACAAGCTGGAAGGAACCTAAGGAGTAGCTGGGTTTAAAGGGCCTGCTGTTCCAATTTTGTAAGTTTCATTAAGTACCCTGTATTGCTTGATTGTTTTCTTACCCTATTTCTTTTTTTTTTTTTTTTTTTTTGGAGACTAGGTCTTGCTATTTTTGCCTGTGGAACCACAGGCTCATGTTGCCTGGGGTATCATAGACTCAAGCAATCCCCAGGCTCAGCAGCTTCCCAGGTAGCTGAGATTACAAGCACGCACCACCACGCCCAGCTATTTTTTGGGGACTAGGTCTCACTACATGCCCCTGGTGGGATTTGACCTGCGATCCCTGGCCCTGGCTGTGGCTTCCTAGGCTGCCACTTACAGGCATGCGCCACCATGCTTGGCCTCTTACCCTATTTCACTATCAATATTTGAGGTATCAACATTTGGTTGGGAGATTTCAAGCATGGTGAGTCATGCATTTTCTGTCTCCTCCCATCCAATCTAAAGACACACACTCCGTTTAGCCTCCCCTGCTGTCAGCCATCAACGCTCCCCCCTCTTCCACCACTATTTCCTTTCCCTTTCCCACATCCTTACCATCTGGGAATAGAACCAACTTCAATTTGAAACATGGCGTACCAAGAGCTGCAAGAGCTGGAAGAAGCTTAGGAGAGTGGCTCCACAGAGAGACCACCAAGGGTCAGGAAAAGAAACCATCTTGATCATTTTAAAAAATATGAATCCTCATAAAGAGACAGAGATATTGTAAGGGAGAAGATAAATAGGGTTTCCAAACAGGACACAGTCCCTTGTTCCAGGTCCTAGTCAGATAGACAACCAAGGAATGGCCCAGAATCAGGTATGTTGGGTAGGTATGTGTGTGCCAACCAGACAGACAGACAGCCACACAAACACACACACCACTGATGTGAGGGAGGAGGCCACTGGCAAAGGTGAAGCAAAAGGGTGTAGTCAGGGCTTCTGCCCCCCCACCTCAGTCTGGGGTTATGCTCAAAGACACATACATTATTATATTGCAATGTAAATGAAGGAATGATCACTTCATGAGATTCAAAATTTTCAAGCTGAAACCATGAGGTTCGCATCCTTGTATTCTTCTAGTGTTATTTTCCTTCCCATTAGACCTCTCTAATTATCTTGGGTTTCTCTCCTTAAAAATCAGAGAAATATATTCCTGGAAAATGAGGGGAAGAGCAAAATGGGAGTCCTAAGCCTGAAGCAGAGACAAAATAAAGTATGGTTTTGCTTCTGTGGTGTCATCACCTCTTCTCTGAGCCTTGTGTGCTGATCTTGAAAACAGATACAAGCACAGACCATGGTGTCAGGCCCTTTCTATGTAGCTACTGAGTATAATCATAGAAAACAAAGGAAAACTGAGGAAGGGAACTGGGAATTAGGCAATTAGGAAGAATCATGCTAACTACAGGGAGGTACTTTGGCCCCAAGGGCTAGACAGCAATGCCAGGCCCCACACATTAGAGAAGTTAGTCAAGGACAGCAAACCCCTCTCTCCCTGCTCCCAGCAGGAAGCCTCTGTCCCTCTACCAAACCCCTGAGTTTCTTCTGCAGAGGCATCTACAGGAGACACATGCCATCATCACCCATTTCACAAACAGAACTTCATGAAAGCTGTATACACATACACTCACATGTGTACTTTCTCCCTTTCAAAGATCACATGCGTCCAGGTAGAAGCATCACTTACCACTGACCCACTGGGAAATGTACTTTCATCTAGTAACTGTGGAGTCTGAAAGGTAGAAGGTACAGGTCCCCAGAGGAAATTGTTGACGGTACATGTGCAGCAACCTCAGCCAGAGAAAGATAAGACTACCCTAGGGACTGATTTAGATGATAAGACCAGGTTAGTCACTAAGACCTGATGATAGCCAAAGGTGAGAAGAAATTAGGAAAGAAAAGGAAGGAGAGGGTGGGTCCCAGTACAGCCCTTAATCAACTGCTGTGACAGCAGAAAAACAGTTGCCCCACTAACCTTTCCTAGAAGTCAGACCCAAGTCTCAGTCTCATAGCTCTTCCTGCCTTTTCTGGCTTCCTATCTCTGTCTCCCTTGCAGACATTTCACCAATAAATCTCTTACAAGTCTAATCCCATCCTAAAGTCTGCTTTGTTGAGAGCCTAAACAGACATGTTCAAAAACTGATTTTAAATGTAACCCATGATTTCAAAACAAAGTCAAAAAACAATACAATGAAAGAACAACACATCAAAATTTTAAAAGTTTGGGAAAAAGGAAGTTGCAAATTAACAGTAGAAATAGTTAAAAGACTAATCTACAAAACATTTACATGCAAATAAACACAAGTAACATCATAAAAAAGATCTGAAAGTGAACACTTAACAAAAATAGTAAAAGGATAATATTTGAGTTCTTTGATGGCAGAATTTCTGTAATTTCCCAAGAAATTTATTCCAGTTGTTTCATACCCTCCTAGTTAAAGAGTTCGCAAGTATAATCATCAGCTATTTCCCTTTTGCATCAACTCAGGGAAGGATACTAGTTGGTCACTATCTGCCTCCAACCATATTATCCAAACTTTCCCCTGAGAATCTTTATTTTCATTAATTTAGAGCTGGGATTTTTCTTTTCAATACTGTCTTATTTCTCCACATTTCTATTTGATTTTTTAAACGCAGAACCACTAAATGGAAATACTACCCAGAATAAGGTATTGTTAAAGGGTGAGGCTATCAACCCTTTTACCTTTTGTCAGTGAGGGTTCTCTGCCCACCCTCAAGCAGTTACACAGAGATCCAACTTTCATGTGGCAAGGGTAAACACAGGGGTTTATTCACAAACAGGAGAAGACAAACTAAAAGAGTCTAATAGTTCACACCCTCACAGATGTCCCAAAAAGAAAAAGACCCCACTTCTGCTCCTCAGGGAGCTGCATAGGTTTTACCTCAATCTTAGTGCAGTGCAGTATGAAACTGCCAGGTTATGTCCTTGTCTTCAGTCCTTAGTTACTGTAGTCAGTATGGAGTGAGTTCCCCAACCAACACGGGGTTCAGCTCAGTAGCTTGGTCTCTCTCTCCTCTCTCTCGCTCCCCCCCAC
>PVHY01018358.1:0-29406 GCA_004024945.1 Uropsilus gracilis
TGGGGTTTGGGGGGGGAGGTGGGGGGATGGGGTAGGGTGGGGGGATGCAGGGTCAGGAAGAGCGTGGGGCAGGTGGGCAGTGCGTTTGAGGGCCTGAGGGAGCTTCCTGCAGCCAGCCCCTGCTTCCGGGGGCCACCGGAGCCGCCCTGGCCCCGTCTGCAAGGAGACCTGTCCACTCTGACCCCGGTCACTTGTTTGTGTTTTTCAGGAACCAAGTCCTGGCTTAGAATCCGGCTGCTCCGAGCTCCAGCAGTCTCTGGCCTGGGACAAGCCCCTCGTTGGCCGCTGATCAGAGAGGCTGCGCTGAGCCAGCAGGACCCTGTTTGGGGCTGACCTGGGGGCGCTCCCTGCGCGCGGAAGGCAGGGAAGGAATGAGAAGAATGGGGGCCTGTCCTGCAGGATGGGGGGCAGTGAAGGCCCGCCTGGTGGGCTCCTCCCTAAGTCCAGCCTCTTGGCTATTCCAGCTCCCGGACTTGACACCTCCACATCCTGGCTCTGGCGAGCTGTGTCCACACACCAGGAGGCTGGGATGTGCTACGCTTCCTGCCACCCCCAGAGAAAGCCCATCACCCCCAATGTGCCAATGCTTCCCAAGCCACATAGCGCTCTGCTAAAGACATGGGCTGAGCGGAATGACTCCCTACACCCCAAAAGTTGAGCCCAGGAGCCGAAGCGAGTCAGCTAATGAGAAAGAATTTTTTTTTGAGACCAGGTCTCGCTATTTTTGCCCAGGGAAACACAGGCTCACGTTGCCCGGGGCACCACAGACTCAAGCCGTCCCCAGCCTCAGCCTCCCAGGTAGCTGGGATGACAGGTACACACCACCACGCCCAGCTATATTTTTGGGGGACTAGGTCTTGCTATGTGCCCTCGGCGGGACTCGAACCGCCATCCCTGGCCCCAGCCGTAACTTCCTAGGCTGACACCTACAGGCACGTGCCACCGTGTCTGACCCAGAAATGTTTATATCCCCCTGTTCTTCTCTTCTGAGCTTCCAAGACAGCGGAAACCCCATCTCCCCCCAATAGCAAACAGGGAAGTAACTCTATGGAGAGCGTAGGCACGTTGCTGAGTGCCAGGCACTGTTCCTGCTGGTAACCAGGTCGGGGGAACTCTTGGCCTTCTCCGCTCAGGCCCTTGTTCCACGCTCAGTGATGTTTGGGACTTGGCCTGTAACTTCCCAGCTGTGCTTCCTGCAGCCCTAAGGTAAGATGGGGTGAAGGAGTCAGAGCAGGTGGGGGTGCCAGGCTCCCCTGATCAGCCAGGAGGTCTCTGGGACCCTCTCTATCGTTTCCCATTGAGCGGTTTCCTGGCCTCCAATACATCTGAGAAAAAGATAAAGCTGAAAATCACCAGGCTTGATGACACCCAGAGTAACTTCTCTGGAAGAAGAACACCGTTAGTGGGAAATAAAGTGTGCGAGATCTGCGTGCAGATAATGCACCTGCAGAACCCCAGCATGCAGGACACCTGTGCTGACGCTGGAATTATGGAGCTACGTCACCTAACAAGGTCAAGAGCAGACAGGGAGGAGGCCCAGCTCACATCCCTACCCCCTCACCCCCCCCAAATGAGTGTCCGCAGAGTTGTCCAAGTTTCCAACGCCCCAATAGACAACGTTTGCTCGTTAATCAAGAAAACAGCATCAACTCGCTTGGTGACCTTGTTCCAGAGGCAGATTTCCTGCCTGTTGCCCAGGCATGTCTGGGTGGGGGGATCAGAGAGATGCTATCTAAGAAGCCCCCCCCAAATCTGTAGCCCATCACCTGGCTTAGGTTGGGGGCCCCCAAGGCAGATCCTGGCATGAGGTTGGTGCATGAGGTTGGTTCCGTGTGGGGCATACGGAAGGACGTGCACTACGGTGTGATTTCAGGTGAAGTCCCCGTCTGCAGGGACATAGCCTGGAGTTGGTTCTTCGGGCTCACACACTCACCCCCAGAGCTCATCAGTTCAGGGCTGACCACAGGAGGCAAAGAACCAGGCCCCACAGCTCTCTGCAGTCTGGACAAACTGGCTCCACTCCCTGTAGGTGACCCTTGGGAGAGAGACCTGGTCGAGGTGGGAAGGTGGGAGGGGGCATTTTGGGGGTAGCAGGGCAGGTGATGGGTGTAACGAACTTCAGGTTCTCCTAGGATCAGACCTAGGAGGCCACAGTTCAACCACACACTCTGTCTCATGCACCGTCACTGGAATACTACTCAGCCAGCAAAAAGATGAACGCTTGCCATGAATCGCAACGCGAACGGAGCCAGAAGGGTTGACGCCAAGAGAAGTAAGTCAGAAGGAACAAGAAGAATATCAGATGGGCTCGCTGAGAGGGGAAATGCAAAGAAACCAAAAAAGGAATCAGGAAAAAGACAAAACTCGCAGGTAAAGGGTAAATCTGAGTCATCTGTCAAGGGAGGGTGAGGGAGAGAGATCAAAATGGCAGGGGTGAGGGACAGAGAGCCCAAGGGTCACAGGTGCCATGGTGGTGGGAGAAGGGGACTGCACGTGAGGGGAGAAATCAAATATTGTGCAAAATGAGCCATGATAAAGAAAACTTAACATATATATATATATATATATATATAAATATTTTTTTGAATACTGAACGTGGTGGTCTGTGTACACAGAATATTACTCAGCAATTAAAAATGACAAATTTGAGGCCTGTGTGATAACCTGGATAGAACTAGAAAGAACATCCTAGCAGAAATAAGCCAGAAAGGAAAAGAGAGATACGGGTTGATCTCACCTATATGCGGGATAGAGGGGAAGCAATCAAACCAACAAAAGGGCAAGTAAAATTTAAAACTGCCAACGGAATGGAAGCATAGAATGAGAGGGGGAAGGGGTAAAGTCAGGGGACGGATGGGCACAAGAGATTAAGATGATGGTTCATGGGGCGCACAGGATGCTGGTAGAAACCTGGGGAATATAACGATGTAAGATATGTGTGTGTAAAATTTAAAAAAAAAAAAAAAAAAAAGAAGATGCACCATTGCTGAAAAATCAATGCTAGCACAGAAGACAAGGACCCTGAGAGCCAAGGAAATGTTTATGATGAGTCTGGATGGGAGAATAAGAAAAACTACCCAGGTTAAAATGTTCGTGTCCTCAACTAGCAGGAATCTCACATCACTGTGATGCTATGATCTCAAAAAACGATGCTCTAATCTGTTAGCAGCAAAGGTCTTTCTGACATCTCGGGGGGGGGGCACCTCATAGCACAGCTCCCCACCTCACCTCACTGCGAAGCACTCACAGTGCCATGCTGTCCATGGCAACCTTGCCTCAGGACAATCTCCATTTCTTCAGGTAGGATGTTTACCCATATCTGTTTGCCCTCGGTGCTAAGCCCTTGGGAGGAAGGGCCACATCTAATTATCAGTACACTCCAGCGCTTGCATTCAAGGTTTGCGCAAACTCCGAGCGGGAGATAAAGGGTTGCAGGTTGGACTACAGCATCCACAACCGCAAGTTTTCCTTGGATAAGGCCATGCCAAAGAAACTTTTCCTCCCCTTCCGTTCTATTGGATTCTCTAGGTTAATCAACCCAGGAAGCCCTGAGGTGATTAATCCTAATTCCTTAGGTAATTAATCAACCAGGTAGTTATCGAGCACCTAGTCTGTATCTATCTTGACACTGGGAAGGTTACAAAGGGGTGGCAAACTCTGGTCCTTAACTTGGGAGAAAGGAAGCTGAGCTCATGGAAATCAAGCTGCCTCACCAAGTGTCACCAAAACTCAGATCCCAGAGACTCTACCAAACGTCAGCGGCAAAGAATAGCCACCAAAGTGAAGGAGACACGCTAGGCTTCCTCTTCGTGTCCACTCTGGTCAGTTGGGAATAGTTGCCCAGAGATTTGAGGCCAAATCTGAGCTGAGTCAGCTAAGTCCATATGCAACATCAGTTCCAGTGAGACATGAGGAGGCAGTGGTCACGCTGGTGGGCCAGATCCCGTGTCCCTGCCAGCAACGTTCTCTTCGTGGTCAAGAAGAAGAGCTTGATAAGACAGGCTTTCGGGCCCAGCTACCTCAGGTAAGCCCAAGGCCGATAGCTTTACGAAGATGACAAGCTGCCTCTTGGCAGAAATGGATCCATTCGTGGAACTCAGCCTCAGAGGAAACCAAGCACACCCCGGAGCCTGCTTCTGCACCTTTCCAGAGAAATCCACTGTCTTGGCTCCCACCACCAGGGCAGGAGATGACGGTTGGTTCAAATCCCTTGTCCCTGGAGAGAGGCCGGCAGCAGGAGTTCATCATTTGCTAGCGATTCCTCAAAGTCATTTGCACATCTAGAAGAAGGTTCTAGAATTCACTCACGTCATCTCCAGATTTGGTGGGGCAGGAAAGGAATTATTTATTTTGTTTGTTTGCATATATAGAGATCTATCTATCTATCTATCTATCTATCTATCTATCTATCTGTCTGTCTCTCTGTCTCTATCTCTCTATCTCTCTATCTCTCTGTCTATCTGTCTGTCTATCCATCCATACATGTATCTACCAACCTATCTGTAAATGTCTATCTGTATCTGTATAACTCTATCAATATCTAAATGTCTATCCTTAGATAGCCATATAACCATCTGTCTCTGTCTATCTACCTACCTATCTACCTACCTAGCTACCTACCTATCTATCTATCTATCTATCTATCTATCTATCTATCTATCTATCTATCTGCTAGCTGGTTTGCTTGCTTGCTTTACAATGTTGGATTCCCCAAGGTTCTCCCTCCACCATATCACCCATGAACCATGCAACACTATTTACAATAGCCAGGACAGGCGAATGGATCAGAAAATTGTGGTATATTTATATAATGGGATATATAATATACCATTATAATATATAATGTGGTATATTTATATAATGGGATATTCAAACTCAGCAATCAAAAAAGACAAATGTATGTCATTTGTGGCAGTATGGATGGAGCTAGAACAGTCAAGGAGGGGGAGGAAGGAGCGGGAGGGGGGAAGGGGAGGGAGGGGGAGGGAGGGAAAGTTATGAGCACAAGAGATCAAGAGGGAAGGAATCGTTACCAGCTCTTTATCGTTTGGGGCTTGGACTCATAGTCTTGGGACGAGAACGCTGGGTCCAAGGGAACTGAGATGACAAGAACACTGGGTATTATCCAAGGGAACTGAGATCAGGACCATGTGGGGTTACCCCTGCTCCGACGGCCATTGCAAGGCCACTCTCAGTAGCCAAGACAACCGATGCGCCCATCTGCGCAAGAGCAGATGCTGGGACAAAGAAAATGCGTACGTGTGGGCGGGCAGCAGACAGGCTTACACACACACACACACACACACACACACACAAACATCTCAATCCAAAAGACATTATGCAAAGCAAAATAAGCCAGAGTGGACATGGCAGTCACGCCACAGTACCCCTGACACAAGCAACCCAGAAAAAGTAAGACTCAAAACCAGAAGTTGCCACCAAGGATGGGAGTGGAGGAAAGAGGGAGCGAATTGGCTGACGGTGCAAACTCTTGGCTGTCGATCTCTCGTTTGAGAGATGAGGGTCCAGGCCTCAACAGGAGGGCTGCTGCTGGTGACTGTGATGACATCGACAGAACTGACAGGTGTGGAACTGACTGTCACCCCAAGAATGAAGGACCTATAGGAGGAGATGGATGCGTCTGTTACCTCAGTGGGGGGTAAGGAGCCTCCCCCTTCTGCAAGGACTGCGGGTATAAATCATCGCAAAGTCCACTTCCTCTAGCCTCCGGTGCTCTTTGTCACTCGCTCCTCCACAGAGCGGTCACAAAAATATACAGGCCAAGCTGAACCCATGAATCTTGTAGTTGTGAGAAGGAGGAGGGTGGAGCTGAAGAACAGTAAGGAACCAAGTAAACGTGAGAACATCCTATTCCGTCGTGACGTTCAACTGTGAGTGATGTCAGCGGTGCCCCCCTGAGTCATTGGTTTCTTGGAGGAATTGCATTCATACCCACATGTATGTGCACATGTGCGTATGCGTACACATACTGCTAGCCCAAACCCACCTTAACTTTTCCACCATATAACACTGGTCTCTTGAAAGCACCTGGATCTCCACCAAGGCATGAAGTCCCACTCTTTTGGGTTCCCAAGACCTGCTTCCCACACAGGTGGCCCATCCATCATGTTCTACCCCTCACCATGTCACGTGATGAAAAGCCATTAAGGTTCCATGAGATGCAGCAATACCCTTCCATTGCCTGGAATGTTGGTCTGGATGGGGCACCTCTGATCTTGGCTGGTCTCATTCCCCTTTCAGGGGGTGACAATGCAGATTCCAGGCTCAGAGCAAAAGAGCCTAAGAGTGTCCCCCCCTCGCAAATGTTGGGGGTGGAGATCGGTCTTCTAAATGCCCTTCGTCCACCACAAGGGTCACAACAGCTTGTAGTTAACACGAGGCCAGGAAAGGACCTGTAGGTATAGAGTCTTGCCATCTATGAGAAACCCTTGCCTGAAGCGTTCTTCAAGTCCGGAGCACTGATAGGAGAAGGCAGGGGTTATGTTTCCAGTGAGCCGTTGAGCTGCTCTCTCTTCCCAAGACCTACCCTGCTCCATTCAGAATAAAGATGTGGCCAACAGGCCATGCTTGGACGTGTCAGACCATCTGCCAACAAAAACAGAAAAAAAAAATTAATTATGAATGGTGTCTTCCCATGCTAATCATTTATTGTAAAGGATTTCTCCAGCTTGTTTATAATAGCTGTTGCCTAAGGGTGCATGCTGTATAAATTGTCTGATTACAGGCTACACAGGGCTGCTTAATAGGTCTCAGCTGATTAGGAGAAGGGAAAGAAATTAAAAAGGCCATTTCCCTTTAGGTATGCAAATACCTCCCAGAACAAAAGACAGAGATATGATAGAGCATGATGAAACGCACCCCCTTTTCCTTTTACCTTCAATTATGGCCCAGGCGAGGAGCCGGCTTCAGGCCTGTGTCAGCTGAGATGTGAACAGGCGGTAATTGAAACAATACCGAGGCCGGAGACACATGTGAGCTGGAGCTGCACCCGCTTCCGGGGCAGCCCGCAGCCGCTGGTCATGTGGTGCTTGGAGCTTCGGGGTCACTTTGAGCTTTGGGGTAATCTGAGGCTTGTGGAGCTAAATGCATTTGTGTCGCAAGGTCTTCTCGTGTCCAAACCCAGAATTGACATGGCAAGCTCCGGCAACGAGTGCAGCTAGAAAGGCCAAGTGTGTTCGAAAGACAGAGAAGTCAGATGTGTTCTTCTCAGGCTCATACAAGCCACAGCCATCTGTGACCGGAGGCTAAGGGAGTCACCAGTGTTCCTATCCTTCAGCCATTAGCCTCTGTGACCAGCACCTGTGGGCTCACGCCCTCCCCTTGGGTGTGTACGCCCGGCCCATGGGTGTGCACATACATGAGCGGGCTCCTCTGAGGCTGGGAGCTGAGGATAGAGAGGTGGCGTCCTTGGCGGGGGGGAGATCACAGTGGGGGAGAACATGAGGGTCGATGTGGAGGGGAATCGGAGCGGCCTGAGAGAGGGTCAAGTGGCTGCTTTTTGCTGGCTCTTTGGCCGCTGTTCATGATTAAAACATCTATGGAGGGAGGAACCTAAGACTGGGTTGGTGGTGCATGGGGGGTATGGTGGGGGGAGGACCCTGGGGAAGACAGTGGTGTAAAATCTGTAGATAAAAATAAACTTAAAAAATCCTATGGAGATAATTTCGAAGGCTCCAACATTCTTAAGCTGCTAGCACCGATGATGACCCTACCCAGATTGGGGTGGCTGCAGAACATGTACATGTAACATACACACACTAATATGCACGCCCCAACATGCTAACACACAAACGCACATATACACTCACACACAAACACATGTGCGTGCATGCGCACAAACACCAACACATAAACACACGCTAACACGTGCATACACACTAACACTGCCGCATGCACACTTGCAACACTGTGTACATGCAAACACATGTACACAGATACATAGAAATATACATCTGCACTCATGAGCCTGAACATGCGTGCACACTAACACACAAACACAGGAGCTTCTGTTCCCACAAAAACTTTTCTTCTTGCAGTACTGAGGTGTCACGGGATCTCAGCAACATGCTGTTTCACTGTGACTTCATCTTTGGGGAGCAGGACTCTCGCCAGCCTCCCTTCTCAGCCACCTTGCAGGAACTGAGGTGCACGGGTGCATGGTGGTGCTGAGCTTGGTCTCCAGGAATTCTAGCTGAGCAAAAGCCAACACTCTGTGCTGCAGCTTCCAGAGCCTTCCGTGTGCCTCCGGGAGAGGCTGTCCCCTGTCTCGGGGCCAGTAAGTACCGTGCAGCCGTTCACGCCTCCCTCAAGCTAAGGCAGCTTTCTACCTCCCTGAAACATAAAAGGCAGCAGGGGCAGCCTGCAGTTTCCATGAGTCAGGGGCTGGGCACCATTTAGCTGCGTTTTTGGCTCACTCAAGGTTTCCCACAAGATATCAGCCAGGCTGAGGTCTCTTCCGAAGGTCTGACTGAGGAAGGCCCTCTCAGAAAGAGGTTGGCAGAATTCAGTGCTGTGGGCGCCGAGCCAAGGGTCACCCCCATTTCCTAGCCAGGTGATGCTTCCATCAGGGCAAGCACACAAAATGGCCAGAGATGGCCAGCAAATGGCAGCAACCCGTCTCAGAAGCGGCATCACACCAGGTTCATTGCGTTCTACTCATTAGACACAAGTCCCTCTTCCAGCCCCCACATAAGGAGAGGGGTTCACGCACGGGTATGAAGAACAGAGGTGATGGGCATCAGAAGGTCATTACCATGGCCAAGGTTCTTTTGACCTGACTTTCCTCTTAAAATGAAACCCTCTGAAGAACTTCCCGCCATTTCTTCTCAGTTCCCAGTTGGCTCAGGATGCTGGTCTTTGTCATCATGTTTTGCTCTGTACTCTCTTAAATGGATTCAATTATTTCCTCGTCCTTTGAGTATCAGTTCAAATGACACCCTGTCAGAAAAAGATTTAACCTTATCTAAACTAGCCACTAAGATCTAGTTATTAACTTGTCTCTGCATTACTTTTTCCATAGTCTCTACTTTTTAAAAAGTCAATTTTCACTCACTTATTATTGCTACTTCCTTCTCCAGACTGTAAACATCATAAGGGATGAGGTAAATGTGACCTGCCTTGTTCAGGAGTGTACAGAGTACCTTGAACAGTGGACGTGATGGATGCATTATAAACAAATGATGACTGAACGAATAAATTGGATACAAAATGGTAAGAAAAGCTAATTTCCAAATTCAGACAGATTGTTTACTTCCTTATACTCCAATTTCCTAATATGTAAAATGAGAATACATACCTCCAGATCTCATTTTGAAATTAGATAGGAAACAAGGAAAGCCGAGAACTTAAACTAAACTTACAAACAGGAACAGCTTGCCCTTTAAATACAGCCACTTATCAGGTTCATCCCAGCCCATGCAAGCCGCAGCAAGACCATGCTAATCTTAAGAAGAAGCAAAAACACATTTACTCATTGAAAAGACAAAATAAAAGTCACTGAGCCCACAATGGACCTCCTTTGATTATCTTACCAACCAGTTCAGTCTCTAGCCCAAAAGGCTACACATGAATCTTCAACTATGAACCCACAAAATGGCAGCCATCCCACCCTCAAGCCAGATAAAAGAACCAAGATGGCATCATCAATCCTCCAAAAGGCACCGCTCTGGCATTCTGTCAGCTTCAACTCTAAAGTGGCTCAAAACCAACAGGACTCACTTGATACAGTAGCAGCAGTCACTTCAGATGCCTCACAATGAAAACAGCAACACTCCAAGTTCTGGAATTGTCTGGATTCAATTCCCCAACTTCACAGTTTCAAAGTTAAAGCAAGTTTTCAAGTACCACGTTTCCAAGTCAGCCTACACAGGTCACAGGTTTCTCCAGCATACTTCCCTGGGCTCCTCACCAGCCCAGGCTGGCACTGGAAGTCCACAGCTTGACTTCTTTCTCCCTGCCCTGCTGCACATGGCAGTGGCAGTTCTGAGGCCTCCAGCCTCCCTGATGCTCCTCTGCTCTCTCTCCTCTGTAAATTCCTTCACTCAGCTCCTTTCTTGAGAAGGCTTTGCTTCCTTTCTCCAAGTCTCTACCCACCAGAGCACAACAACTGCCATCCCAAATATGCAGCATCACCAAGTTGAGGCCCCACCCCTCCAATTTCACCGCAGCACCCCTATCAATTTTATGCAGGAAAATTAAGGCTATCTGGGAAATACATTCCTTTTAGCACATGAAAGCAGTGTTTAGCAATCGTTTCTCATGACTCGGGTCAAAAGTTTTCTCTTCAACCAAGTGAAGTTGTCCAAACTGTTGAGCAAGCAGAGAATCAATTGGAAGATGATGTGAACCCAGAATCACTTTGGAAAGCAAAGCACCCCTGTTCTAGTTTTTGCTATGAACTAAGGGTTCATAGCCTAAACGCCTCTATTTTCGCCACTATTTTCAAGCTAAACTGGACCAGCTGATTCAACTACACTGTGTTGAAAAAAAATCAAAACTCTAAATCTAAATAAGATTTTTTTTAGGTTGCTTCCGAATCTTAGAGGAAATCTAGGAGATCCTTTTCAATGCAACCTACTAGAATCTGCTCCTACTGTGTTCCAGAAATCTAAGAGTTGGAGGGAAACCCCCGAGCTACCTCCATTAACATAACTGATATATACACTGATAAAGCTATGAAAATGGAGTTACTTTCCTGTTGCTTTAGAATCGTGAACTTCAAGATTAGAATTCATAAGGGAAGAGGAAGGAAAAGCAAAATTTTTGTGATGTGAGCTGATTGACAGGACTCCTTCCTCAGTCCTGTCTTGGGCAGGCAAAGAAGGGAAAAATGATTAAAAAGAGTTTGGGGAAAGGAGACAGGATTCAGCCATTTTGAGATGCAAGCATTTTAGAAGGGGGTATGAGTTCGGCCACATGGCTGAGATAGTTGCCTGTGGCCTTGGCCTGGGCTGTTGAACTTGTGGCCTTAACATGCACAAGCTAAGTAAGAGTGTGTTTTGAAAGGAGTCTAAGGAGTCTGGAGGTTTGAACTCCATGTTGGACCTTGTCATACCTGGTTGGCTTGGATGCTTTTGCAGTGACCCTGAGCTAGGCCCAAGAAAATGGACTGGGTAAATGTTCCTGAATCTCAGAGTTTTTTTACTGCTTAAAGTCAAGAGAATGCCAAAGGAGACGAAAAACATCATGCCTTCGACTACATGTCTAGAGAAAGCTGGAACATGCCAAAGGAGGGAAGGAAAGATGCCCTGTGCTTGGAACACGTGCTGCTGGACTCTGTACCTGTGGTGAGGTGACCAGGGACTAAAGGACAGTTTTGGACAATGGTGGGTTTTTCGTGTTTATCTTGTGGTACATACTTAGGTCATCACTTTGCTTAGCAATGAATAGTCTGCTCACTTAAAGAGTCTGATCTGGCTTTGGGAATTACAACAAGGGCTGCAGGTGGCAAGAAACCAGGCTGCAAAGTGCTTTGAAAGTAAAGTTTGTTGTTTTTCCTTCAGTCTGAGAGAGGCCTTGGGATGGCAGGCAAGCTGCAGGTATTTGGATGACAGAAGTAAGTAACATGATGAAGTTCTTAAGAGTTAACAGAGGGTCTTACCAGGTTAGTATCACATTGCCTGGTAGAGGCATTTCCCCAGTTTAGGAAAAGCTGTCAGTGGTATTTAGGTAAAAAGAAAGCCCGTTTCTCTCTCCTGATCACATAAGGAGTCCACAATATCAGCAAACTGAAGGTGCAAAGTCGCCATATCTGAAATAAGTTTTGCATTTAAAATACATAGACTCTCGAGTAAAGCTTAGATAGATGGAGAGAGGACTAATGATGGAATCTAGGTGGGCTCTACAACTGCCTATTGTGAAATTATTTCAACTCTGCTAGATGCTTAGGAATAGTTAAAATAAATTATTAGCATAAATGAAACATCCACATCAATAGTTTAAAGGTTCAAATCTTGGCTCCCCTCACTTAGGGACTCTGGGCAGAGAAGGGCTCTGTCTTTGGCTGTGACTTGTTATCCATTTGCTGAATTGTTGCTTGAGTGGTGATGCATGCAAAAAGAAAATTTCAGAGGCTATCCGGCAGCTTCTATGGCTAACATGAGGGTGAGAAATACTCCAGAAGCTTGCCGAAATGCAGAGTGCGAAGAGCAAAGAAAGCGCCAATAACTCACACTTGCCATCTGACAGGGGGAGTGGAAGGGTGGACAAGTCTGGCCATGAAGGCAAGCCAGTGGGAGTCCCCAGAACTGAGCTGTCCCCCGCAGGGGCACGTGCACACGTGGAAGAGACAGGATTCAAACCTGGTCACTCAGCTACCGCATCTCCAATAAAGTGACAGCTAACACTTTGTGGATTTTTGCTAAGTTGTGTGAGTTCTTCATGGGTCTTTGTTATCAGACCCTTATCATCATCTAGAGGGCAAAAAAATTTTCCCATTCGGTTGGGTTTCTTTTTGTTTTGGTTATTGTCTCTTTTGCTGTACAGAAGTCTTTCAATTTGATGTTGTCCCAGCTGTTTGTTTTCCTTCATATTTCCAGCATCTATGATGTGTCCTGAAAGGAGTTTCTGAAGTGTAAGTTTTAGAGTGCTTTGCCCATATTTTCCTCTATGTATTTTATGATTTCAGGTCTTCCATCCAAGTCTTTCATACATTTTGAGTTGGTTTTTGACTATATGGTTTTACCTATAGATGGGATATAAGAATAACAAGTAAAAGGCCAAGAGAAAGTAAAATACACAACAGAATTGGGGCAAGCAGCTAGGGCGGAGGGGGAAGGAAGGGAAGAACATAAGAACAAGATAAAGTTTCAGGGGTGATAAGATGGAGGGAGAACCCCAGGGAATGCAATAATGTAAATATATGTGTATGTATATATATATGTATATATTTATATACACACATAAATATGTAAACAACAAAATGATTAATAAAAACTTTTTTAAAAATATTTTGTTGATCTTTTACTATGTGCCAAACTCTGTTGCAAATGCTTTTCATAGACGAGCTCATGCTCCTTCTGGTAACAGCTCCAAAAAGTCAGAATTGCTTTTATTAATCTTCATTTTATACCTGGAACTGAAGCCTAGAGAGCTAACCTTGCCCAAAGTCGCAGCACTCGTAGAGGTACAGCTCGAATGTGACCCCCATCCGGCCAACACTAGGAGAAAGGCACGCCTTGAGAACTGCTATTCAATCACCACTAATCGTCACTAATATCTGGTGATTTTTCCAGCTAAGTCAAACGCCCTAAGTATATGGATGTAGTGTCTTCCTCAGTAGTTGTGAACTTGAGTAGATGCAGTTAAGTATCTACAAAGCAATTATTTCTCATTATGTTTGTTTGAAAACATATTGATCAAGTGTAGATGGCCAACTGATGGAAAAACACGTGTTTAAGAAAACCACAGGAGTTTTTAGAAGTAATTCTGTAATTACCTCAAAAGCTAATTATATTTGCACATCAATGTTGATAGCAACGTTTTTTATAATAACCCCGGAGTGAAAACAACCCATCAACAGATGGATATTGGTATATCCATGGCATGGAATATTGTTGGGTAATCAAGAGAAATAAAGGCTCGTATGTGGATGAACCTTGGAAACAGCAAGCTGAGTGAAGCGATTCATCATCCAGAACCACATTTGTGATTGATATGGAAAGATTCCATGTCTCTGAAATGTCTGGAAAAAGCCATTCTACCAGTCAGAGAGTGGTTTTAGAGGTTGTCCAGGGCAGAGTGAGTAGAAGGGTGCAGCGTTCCTTTGGGGGGTGATGAAAATCTTCTCAAATTGCTCAGGTTGGTGGTCACACAGCCTGAGAATCTACTCAGACCCTGAACCCCACATTCCACATGAGTGACGAGCATAGTACATCAGTTACAGCTCAATAAGCTGTGCAAACCCCCCAAATAAGCCTGAACAGACCCAGCATTTGCTAAGCTGGGAATGAAGAAATGGAAATCTAGTATTTTTTTTTTTAGAGTAACAGTATTTTTGAATTTTAAGAAGCTAATTAGTAACATACTTTTCTCTGGGATAAGTAAGTTTTATATTCATGGCTTTTTGTTGTGTTTCGAGTTGTTTCGAAGCTAATGACATTATAGCTCAAAATGTATTTTGTTGTTTTTAAAGACTGGATCATGCTATTCTTTCTTCTGGGATGGCCCTTCCTGCCAACTGGGGAGGCGCGAGTTGTGTCTAGTACCCTGTGGCGTGTCCAGCCACTTCATCTGACACCCCCGCCGTGGCCGGACCCAGCCTGTGCAACCTCCGCATGGCCCTGCCGCGGACCCCGAGAGTGCCCCACAGGGCGCAGGTGATAGCCTAAGAGCAAAGACTTGGCTATGGGGAGGGGTCAGGAGTTTTCAGGGTGTCCATCCTTCCGCCATCAGCCCCTCGGATGAGCGTCCGTGACGATGCACCCACCCCATGGTTGTACGCGCTGGTGCTGTGGGTGTGCGTATGCAAGCGTGGACTCCCCTGGGCCTGGGAGGGGGTGGTCAAGGGGCGGTCACCTTGGGAGCACAGTGAGGAGAGCACAGAGAGGGGGGATCCCAAGAGAAAGAGACCAGAGGGGAGTGTCAAGATTCCCCAGCCTCCTGGTCCCTCAGCCCCCTCCTCAGCCCTGCCCTGCCTGACCCATGCCAGCAGTATCCCTGACCTTACAGCAGGAAGGGCCAGCACAGACACTGTGTCATTGGCTGCCGGCCGATACCCGCCCTGTGCTGGAGTTCTGGTTCCAGGCTTCCCCTGGCACACCTGCCCAGCTCTCACCACCAGGCCCTGTATGCAGGCTTCTGGCCTCTCAGCCCGGGGCAGCCAGGGCCTCCACTATGCTGCGTCACTCCCCAAGGATGAAGCTCCAGCCCTCCTCCCTCCCCAGCCATGTCACCCATCCTGGTTCTTCTCTTCCCGTCTTCCCAGGATGGTGACGTATCAACATGGCCAACATCAGATAATTGGCCCAACATTGCTCTGGAACAGGATGGGCCTAAGCAAGAAGTCCATGGACTTGAGAGGACTCTACTTAAAGCTGGTTGCCCCCCTAAGTGGTGGGCATCTCCCCCGGTCAGCTGTGGGCTGAATGGACCAAGAGGACGACTGCCCTGAGCCTGAGTCTCCATGGAACCAAGAGGACGTCTCCAGCCTGTCCGACTCGCCCACCAGACGCTGGACTTTCCAAACCGCCCAGCTGGGCCGGCCAGTTCCTTCGGATGAGCCTCCTGGCGCACACACGTGTGATGCATGTCTGTGAACATACACCCTGGCGATTCTTGTTCTCTGGAGAACCCTCTGCACTTCTGCTAGAGTCTCTGAGGATGAGCTTTCAAATCAACCATGGCTCTTGAACCCTGGCCCTCAGGTCCCTCCCTGGGATTACCTGGAGGATAGGGTTCTAGCATCTCCTTGGGGGTGATGAGACGTGTTTCCGATGGGAGGGGCTTTGTGCAGAACCGACAAGGCAATAATTGAGCACTTGCTATGCTCTTCCGGGGTGCAGTCTATCCATTTGCCCTCACCATAACCCTGGGCATGAGGTAGGCACAGTTGCCACCCCACTTTACAGGTAAGGAAAGAACCGGAAAGGTTCACATGAGGCCAAAATGGCCGGCTCCAGAGTCCGCATCCGAGGTCACGCGCTCTGAGGTGCGGTGTCTGCCTGGCCAGGTGGGTAGAAGGCTACCCCAACTCCTGGGGGCTGGAGTCCATGTCCCAGACAGCACCCCAGCACCTCCTGCACCCGGTTACCACACCTGCCGCGGGGTGCCAAGGTTCCCATTTGCAAGAAAAGTGTGCTTTTGAAGAAAAAAAAAGAGAGAGAGAAAAGGAAGGAAGAGAAGAGGTGGGAGGGAGCCCAAAAGTACAGAAAAAAGACTCCAGGAGTCTTCTTGGAAAGCAAACAGCTTGCGCAAAGCAACATTTTGATGAGTTAAGTGCAAATGAATCAGGAATAATGAGGACCACATGGGCTAAATTTTCCTTAAAATATACGAGTTTAAAAATTAAGAGGAAAAAGTGCTTGGGGAAAATGTGTTTTAAGTTTAGCCAAACTGAAAACATTTGCAAAATGGATCAAGATATTTGTTGAGCCCACAACATGACGAGGTGAGTCCGCCCTGGCCTGATAGAGTGATAACAAGACAGATACACAGCCGAAGGAGGCAGTCTGGACCAGCCCAGGATAGAGGCGTGCAGCAGAACCCGGTCAAGCTGGCGAGAGCGGCAAGTGGGGGTTTAGGGCCAGAGCACCCCACACCCGCTCGCTTATTTCTCCAAGTAACATGAGGCGCTGCACTCTGGCCGAATACCAAAGAAGACGGTGGTTGGGAAAGCTGATTGTTGAGAATATAAAATAAATTCGGTGCTTTTCAAAAAGGTTCTTTAAGATCTAAAGTCGGGTGTGGTGGCAGGTGCCTGTAGTCCAAGCCCTGGGAGGCAAGAGGCCTGGGATTCACTTGAGTCCACAGATTCGAGACTACCCTGGGCAACATAGTGAGACCTGGTCTCCGACACACAGCTGGGTGTGGGGTGGGTGTCTGTAATTCCAGCTACCTGGGAGACTGAGACTGGGGATTGCTTGAGTCCGTGGGATGGGGACTGCCCCGGGCAACATAGAGAGACCTAGCCTGAGCCGGGCACGGTGATGCATGCCTTTAAGTGCAAGCTGACGGAGAGCACCTGGGATTGGGAATCGCTTGAGTCCGTGAGTTCGAGACCACCTGGGGCAACCTAGCAAGACCTAGCCTCAAAAATTAATGAATCGATTAATTACTTGATTAATCAATCAATTACTTGATTAATCAATCAATTGGATATAAATAAAAAAGAAAAGTTCTCCAAGATCTAGATGGGTGGGAGGAACAAGAGAGATGTGTTGGAAGCCCAGAGACCCCCCCTCAACTGCTGCCAGCTCTTGGGTAGCAAAAACGTGTCGACCAAGGTGAACCAAGACCCCTCCCCCAGCCAGGAGGGGGTGGGGGGGTGGCACCCCCTCTCCATATCCTTAGGGAGCTGTGTCCCCTCTGCTGGTTCCCACTCGCGTTTCAGAAGCCACTTGCATTTCCCACCAGGGGAGGTTCTGGAAAGAGCTGCTGACTCCGGGAGAAGCAGGTGCCCCGGCCGGCGGACTGGTGAGGACAGTCCAGGGTGCTGAGGACCACGGAGAAGCCAGGCCTGGACGCGCCAGCAGAACAGGAGCTTCCCCCAGAGGGAGCAGGGACACTTGTCCCCCCCAAAAAACACAGGCTTTGTTTTTCCTAAAACCCGGGACGCAACTACTCTGGAGAAAAGAACAAACAGTTCTCCAGCCACCGCCCAGGCCTGCGGCCTCCCGCCCGGCTGCACTGCGACCTGCGGGGGGGACCAGATGGCCCTGCGGCCGCTGCCTCTGCCCTGTTTCCCCTCAAGGGCTGAGCAGAAGCCAAGCATCTGGACCTGGAGCAGATACCGCTCGGGAAGACTCCACAGAGGACGGGGTTGCAGCGTGAGGATGCACCGGCCACGCCTGGGGACAGAGATCAAAGCGAGTCCCTCACAAGAGGCGGCACCCCCACCCCAAGTGAGAGCCACCACTGTGGCTGGGGGCACTGGGTTCTTAGGGCTTGTGGTCCAGGTGATGGCGCTGGGCTTTGAGACCTAGAACGTCTTTGGGAAGTAAAACGCCCGACTGTCGTTGAACTAAAAACCCAGGTGACAAAAACGGCCTTGTCACCTTGTGGAGACACATAGGGTGTCTTCAAAATAAGCAAGGAAAAAAAAACACCTCGGGGAAGGACATCATAGGGGAACTTCGGGGGGTAGAGGGGGAGAGGGGAAAAGCTTGGATTTTTGAACTTCTCTTTTTATTAAATTTTTTTAGAAAAGCACCTCACGTTTGGAGATCACTGGCTTAGTCTATGGCTTGCCAGGTGAACAGATGATTTACCCTTTCGAGGGCTCTCTTTTCTGCTCTGAAAAGTGGGGGCTGGTCTGCAGGGCATTGCAAAGGTAAGAAGGTAGTGGTGAGGTATCTAGCAAACAGTAGATCATCAGCAGGTGCAAAGCCGTTCACTGCGACGGCTGTTACCTCCAAGGCAGAACGCACAGTGGTGGCACACAGCGAGGCGAAGCGACTTGGTTTGGTCTCCACCTGTCAGCTGACAGACGGGCGACGTGGAGGGAGAGAGTGCGGGTTGCGGGAGCCTCAGCAGAGCAGCGTGGGCCCTGATGCTGTGACAATTCCGTGGAGGTGGAGTGACATTTCTGAAATGCCTTGACGGGACCTGCAGCCATCCAAATAAAACAACTTCTGTCTCATTAAGGGATACAGAGAACTCCCCTCTCAATGGCCCACTCGAAGCCTCCAAAGCCTTGGGCGTCGCTGGGGACTAAAGATGTCTTCAAGATGCGTGTTGGATACCATTCCGTACGGTTGTGCAGCCTCAGCGGACCAGGAGAGCGCGAGGGGGCAGCGCTTTCTCTTGAAAACAGCACGCGAAGCCAGGGTGGCTCATGTTTCGGAAACCGCCGTCTGCAGTCGAGGAGAGAGTTTCATGGAAGTTCCTCGTTGCAGCCTCTAGAGTTGCAGCTCTTAGCACGTCAACCTCTGGTGCGAATACGCGCTAAGAAGGAGTTGAAGTTGTCAAGTTCATTTGAGAGACACTTGGAAACATTGCAAAGCCAATTCCCATCTCTGGGATCCTCCTAGTCCCTTCAATAGACTACTAGGAGACCCTGGAGATCACAGAGAAGAGTGTCACTTGGTGTTTACCCAAGTGGGGTTGACCAGGACTCTGCTAGGGGCTGTTCTACCTGCCAATTGTGCCTTGTGTTGGGTCTTCAGTGGAAGTTTTAATTTAATCATCCTCCATCACGATTTGGTTTGGTTTGGTTTTTGCACCTTGACACCAACCTGGTTGCCTATCTTAGTGATCTTGGCATCTGAACAAAAATCCCATGGAGCTCTGTCCCAGGTCTACAAGGGTAAGAGTGCAGAAGCCTAAGCCTCCCATCCTCAACTAGGAGCTTGGCACAGCTAGCTTGATAACTGGACTGGAAGTCATTCCTCCATCCTGTGTCAGCGACACTAACATCCATCTTTGTGACATCACAGAATTCACAGACATTGATGGAAGTCTTATCTACACGTGGAGCTGGCAGGCAAGCCTGCCAACCCAAAGGGAATTTTGAAGCCTGCTGAGAAAGGGATATTTTCTTTCCACTCTCCAGACTCAAGTGAGAGCAATCATTGACTTTCCCTAAAACCCATTAATTCTATATTTAGGAAACTAAAAGCAAAGGGGAAAAAAAAAAAAACAACCACAACCTCACACACAACGGAAAAGATTGTAGATTCCCAGTGGCGATGTTGGCGAAAGGCACAATGAGTGGCCTTCGGTGGGGTGTTACCGTTCTCAGACGGGCTTTTTCTTCTCTAAAGGAGGTGAGTTCATTTATCTTGGACCCGGGTCCCTACAGACAGTGTAGAGATCTGCTATCTTCATCACCACTGAGGTAGTTTGCCTTGGCCACGCCAAGTCCCACGGATGCTTGTGAGCAAGTTTTAAAAGGTTTTGGTTAGCTCCAATTTTATTAGAATGAAAGCTTTTCACAAGTAAGAGGTTTTATGGGAGTTATTTTTAAAGTAATGTGTTTTTATTGGTTTCTGGTAAGATCAGTGAAATCACATGGTATTTTAAAAAGAATTTTAAACCAAAAAAAGATGTTCGAACAACTTGCCTGAAACACAAAAGCCAACGGAGCCAGAATACAGTTTTTGAGCCCAAAGGGGTTAGTGCCAAGATAAAGACAGTTGTGAGAAAGCAGAAGAAAGGGGGTGGGGGAGAACATCCAGCCAGAACAAAGGGGAGCTGAGTTCGGACCTAACCTGTCACTCCTGTGGAGGTTCAAGGGCTCTTTGACTCACTAGGCCCCACCCATGCATTTCTCCCCTATGACCGTTAGGCTGACTAAAACACAGATCACACCCTTTGTTACCTGAACCCCAAAAGAATATGACGCACAAGTGACATCCGGAAATCCAACTGAGTGACGGGGGGCCAGCAGATCAGCAGACACACGAGCCACAGAAGACCTGAATGGCAAAGCTCCCCTTTCCTGCTCTGCCTCATTCTGCTGTCTTTGTCTCCTTTGTCTCGATTGATTTCTAGTGTGATACATGCTTGGCGCAAACTGTCCAGGCAGGCCTCGTGCGACCTGTGAAACACAGCGGCAGCTTAGGTGAGAAAACAGGGTGAAGGAAGAAAGAGGTGTGCCAGGTTCATGGCCCCAGCGAACCCACCACCCAAACTAGTGGCCACCACCCAAACTAGGGACGGCCATCGATCTTCACGACAGCCTAAAACCTTTCATTGCGCTTACCAGGTACTCACACACATGTGCCTGCTCTTAATTTGTTCCCCACCTTTGTAAAATGCACACATGCTCCCCCCAACACACACACACACACGTAGACTTCATCTAGAGGGGCCACCTCTTTCCAGTACAGTGCTGTTGTACGCCAAGAATCTAGCCCATAAATATAGGATGAGCTAAGCACAGTGGCATGCACCTGTAATCCAAGCGCTGGGAGGCAAGAGACCCAGGATCACTTGAGTTCGCAGGTTGAAGACTACTCTTTTTTGAGAGTCTCAAAAAAGCAGCTGGATGCGATGGCAGGTGCCTATAATCCCAGCTATCTGGGAGGCTGAGCTGGGGATCACTTGCGTCGCAGGATTGGGACTACCCCAGGCAACATAGTGAGACCTCGTCTCATAAATAACTAAATAATAAACAAATAAATACATACCGGATGATGGAGCGAACAGACCTGTGGACAATAATCCTTCCAGCAAATCATAGCTGCCTCGTGGTCATTTGATGAGATGCAAGGAAGCAATAATAAGCTCCATCTGCGGACGAGACAGAAAAGCTGCAAAAGGAGTCCTCAGTTCTCTTCCTTCTAGTGTGACAGGCAATGAAGAGCGGAATATCCACCTGTCCCTGAGGAAGAGGGCCTCGAGGCAATGGAGTCCTCTAGGCCGAGAACAACAGTGAGTTTCTGGAGGCCTGAGTGTCTACGCTCCGCCTGTATCCTCGTCATCCTGGAGCCCAGCTCCCATCACCGCCAGATGCCAATGCTTTCCCCCGTGTGTTTTCTTCAGAGCTGGTAGAAGTGAGGTGGAACGGCAGTTGGATGAAGGGACAAGCATTAGCGACGCTGTCTGCCGTCTGCTAGAAGTGCTGTCTGCTAGGAGCCGGCTGGAACGTCGCTTACGCACGTGGTTCCTCACAGAAAAGTTAGTCAAAGTGAAACGATGTTTTTGCCAAACATGAAGGCACCGTTTTGGGGACTTGTGTTGCTTTCAGAGTATGGGCCTCTGTCTCTGGAGGTGGACTCTTCTAGAGCTTCGGCTCCCCTGAAGAAGGCCCCCCTCCCCTTTCCTCCCAGAGGGATGCCCTTCATCTTGAAAAGCCACCAGGTTTCACTCTGATTCAACTTAGCCAGGAGCCACCGAGTCGGGAGTCCCACCCAAGGAGCCCACCCACCTTGGACAGAACCTGCAGAAGGGAAAGCTGAGGCTCCTCCGGCTGCCTTTGCTTGGGGGGGGGGGTCTCACGAGAGCAGGCGGAGTTGGGTCAGCAGATTGACCACCAGTGGCGGAAGGTAACCTTTCCACCTCTTCCCTCTCTCACATTCATGGACTCACCACCCATGCCTCGCTCCCCACTTCCACACGCATGATGGGATCACCCTTCTGGTCTCCGGGGCCGGCTTCTCCCACCAGCGAGCTGTGTGCCACGTCCAGTGAAGACCATTCAACGCTCATGAAAGTGCCCTCGAGGTCATCTTCTCTGCTTCCACTTAGCAACACCTGAGGTATGAGCCTACAGAGAAAGGTAGAAACATCCCAAATGGACCTCACGTGGACGTGCTCAAGACCTTGATTCTGACGACATGAGCTGCTGAAACTCTGCAGGGGTTTGCGGCCGCATCACCCAGGCTGGGAAGACTTCAAGTGACCAACGAGAGACCCTCTGACTGCCGCAAACTGCTGCAAAAACCCGGTGACTTCCAGCGGCTGCTCCTTGATCTATGTGTGACCCACAGGTGTGCTGGCCGAGGTGGCCTGTGCAGGGGGCCTCGGCGGGGATGACCCAGCTCTGCCGTGGTCCAGCCCCACTTAGGCCAGCTGAGTTGTCCTCGCCTGGGACTCAAGTACAGCGAGCGAAGAAACGAGAAGCTGGGACCACTCGAGGCTTGTAATCAGAACTCCCGGTACTGACCGGAGTGGTCACCACTCAGGATCAAAGGTGGGAAAAGAGGGGCCCTGTGTCCTTGGAGAGACAGCAAGTGACTGTCACAGGAACCATATGCAGAGGAAAGAGGAACATGTGACCTTCGTCTGCTGAGGAGGATGCTGGTCCGGACAGTGTAGACCTTGAACCAGCAGCATGTCGTCAAGACATGACCAGAGACCCTTAACGTCCATCACTCCCCCCGCGGCACCCAGGAAGCCGCCAACACCTCTCTCCGTGACAACGCAGGGCCCCTTGCTGGGCATGGTCCTTTCAATCAGAAGCACCAGAAGGACCCAGCACCTCCTCGCCCATCCTGTTCACCAGGCTTCACCAGCACATCTCCCAGGACGACGACCTGGGGAAGGAGATGAGTCGGTCAGATGAGGGAGCAGGAAGTGCCGGATGCAGGGGGAAGAGTGAGGATGGCAGAGAAGGAGCCCCGAGGAGCCGCTGGACGAGATGACCAGGGACAGTCCCTGCCCGCGAACTCAGGGTCCTGTGGCCAGTGCTGAATGCGAACGAAAGCGGTGCTGCCCGTGAAGGCCGCGGCTCCTCACCAACACGGGGGGCTTGTGTCAGGGGATGGAGGGAGCCTGTGTGGCCATTTGCTTGCTCAGCTTTCAAAGGCTGGAAGTAGCCCCCGTGGAGAGTGGGCAGATCGGAGGGACTGAAGAATCTACAGGGGCCAGCAAGCCCCCCGGCCCCCTGAGGGAGGCCAGCCCCCTCCCAGCCTCCTGGGTCTGCCCTCCTGGCCACAGCCCGAGTCCCTCATTCCTTGGTCTCCCCGGACTGTGGCGTTTCCCCACTTCTGCTGTCCGGAGGAGGGTCGGGCGGGCGGTCAGCGGGCAGGGGTCCAGCCTTGGTGCCCCAACCCTGCTACCATAGAAAATGGGGTGCCAGGGGGCCCGTGAGAATAGGAAGCATGCTCTCAGCCACGTGCCCCTGAAGGTGCAGGGAGATGAGAGGCTGCAGCTCCCCCGCTGACACATGAGGGAGTGTCCCCGAGCCCGCGGTTGGCTCCAGCTGGGGACACTCCAGATTCGGACAGGGCAGTGGCCACTGTGCTGGCTGCGGAGCCCGTAGGACAAACCCAGGAGGCCCTTGGCATCCTGTGGGCAGCTCCACTCTGCTACCCACCAGTTCCAGGCTCCCCCCGCCTGCCGCCGGCTCCTGTCTCCTGGTGGCTGTGCAGTGACCGTCGGGGGACGCAGCAGCCACGGCCACCAGGAAGGCAGCCTGGGCTGGCCGGGGGACCTGGGAGCTGCCCCGCCCTGAACGCCTGCTCCAAGCGCACGTCCCACGGGGTCGTCTCCACTCTCGGCAGTGTGACCTCAGAACGGAGGAAGCGAGACGGGGCTTCTGGACTCTTGAGCCAAGCGAGACCCGGTGCTGCCCAGAGTTGTCCAGACGCCTGGCTCAGCACGGCAGACACGGCCCAGCCTTGGCTTCCTTCTCTCGCTCAGGGCTAGTGGAAGGCGCAGATAAGCTCCAAGTACCCGGAACGGGGCGGGGGGTGTCCCTCGGGAGAGCGGAGACCTGGCCAGTCCGGCCTGTAGAACGTGCACAGGGTTGGCCCAGCAGAAATCACGGGCCTGGACCTCTAGTCCCCCCCGCAGAGGTGGGAGCTCGCAGCTGGCAGAGCCCCGAGACATCCACGCCATCTGCCTGGTGTGCAAGCAGAAGCGGGGTGTGGAATCAAGCAGCTGAGTCCGACCTGTCAGGATCCCCTCTGACCCCCCCGCTCCCCGCGACTCATCCCCACCCCTGTGTATGCGGTGCAAGGCGCTTTGCACCCCAGGTCTGGACTGAGCGTCCTGAGGCAGGCTGCTGCCAACATGGAGGGCACCAGCCTGCTCGCCCACCGCCTTCCTCGCCCCCCCCCCCAATAGCCAGGGTCCCATCACCCCCAGGCTGGGGAAGCAGAGGCTGGACTGGAAGCCGATGCGGCCACCGGTGGAGTTAGCCCCAGTCATCCCAGAGCTGTGAACGGGGAGCCGGGGCTGGGGGCTGAGGGGATGCTGGGCAGAGCACGACAGAAACACCCTGGCAAGGAACGGGGCACGTGGGAAACGGGGAGTCCCCAAAAACTCTCAGCGCGCTCGGAAATACTGAAGACAACGTCGCAGCCATAGGAACATTCGCCCGGAAAGTCAAGCGAGCGACGGACAAGCACCGCGTTCAGGTCAGCCTGTGACGTCGCTGTGCCCCCTCCGCTTCCTCTTGCCCCACCTGGGGGTCACCACGCCCCACCTGGGGGTCACCACGCCACATGGTCAGGGTGCCATGCGAAGCAATGGGCCCTATGAGGGTGGGAGCCCAGGGGCCCAAGGGCGAAGAGTGACCCCCAAAGATGGTAGCGTTGCTGGGGTCCATCTCCTTGTGCTGTAACGGGACCGCAGGTGTTTGTGACTGAGCGAAGGGCCTGGACGCAGGAGGTGCCCGGGAGTCCCTGGGTCTGCGGTGACAGCAGCAACGGGAAACAGACAGGTGGCACGAGAGCCACGCATGGGCAGAGCACGGGACAGGGCAATGCGTGAGCAGGGATCCGCGTGACCAGGGATCCCCGTGACCGAAATGGCAGTAGTGGCCGCCCTGAGACACGTGGGAAGCTTCTCTGAAACACCTTTTCCTTCTGAAGTCGGGTCCAAAGGGCAGAAGATGTTGACCAGAAACCACAGGTCGACATCACCTGTACCAAGCAGGTGCCACTCAGCGCAGTTCAGCCACAGGGTTTGTTAACAGGGGAATTCACAGGAAAACAAAAGTCCTCACAGCCACAGGCGGCAGTGATCTGACCCCAGTCGCCATTCCCAGTCCCAAAGGTCCCAAAGACACATGTCCAAGATGGCGGCCTTTGCCCCTCCACACCAGAGGCAGGCACCCTGCCAAGTCCAGTCTTTCTCCAGCGTCTTCTCTTTGCGTCTTCTCTCTCCAGTGTTCTGAGCTGCTCCACTTCTCCAAGGCTCTTCAAACTTCTTCCACAATGGCTGATGCACAGATCAGCTTTCCATGCCCCTGGCATCTCCAGGGACCAGCTCGCGAGGCCACCTTGCTGCGGTGCCACACGCTCCACACCGGCCACTCTTCTGCCGGCCACCATGGCTCCTCACCACCTCCAGCTCAGTCTTCAGGGAACTTCCCTGGCCAGGCCACATGGGCCTGTTCTCTCAGTCCTCCATTCTTGCCTCATTTTTCCCTTTCCTTTTCTTTCCTATCCTTGCTCCTTCCTTTTATGTGCCTTTCTCACTTCTTCTCATGGGTCTTTCTCCCAGACCCCACGCACCAGGGTACTTTTGGTGCCAATTTAATTTTCAGCTGTGTCACTACCCTCTATCAACTGCACGACAGATTCAATAGAAGCAACAGAGATCATTGCCCCAAAGATAAAGACACAAAATGTGGAAAATTGAGACATTTAAGCCAACAACATGGAAGCTCTGATATGTGCTAAAGTGGGGGGACACTTTGAAGAGTGTCAACACACAACAGAATATTAGGGTGCGGTGAAAAGGGACAGAATGCCGGCAGGGTGAGGCTTAGAAACAGTAAGTGAATAAAGCAGCCGTGAAACGTGAAAGACACGAGTCCAGAATTGACAAATCTGCAGAAGCAGAAAGTAGTCAAAGAAGCTGGGGGTAGGGTGCTGGGACTTAAAAGGAGTGTAACTCCTACCAGGTACCTGTAGTTTGGTGCAGGAGGGCCAGAGATGTATTTATTTTACTTTATTTTTTAATTGATTGCACATGTATATTATGTATTATATCATCAACCCCAATGTTCCCCCACCACCTTGTCACCAGGAACCATCATCTCAATCTCTTGTGCACTCCCTCTCCCTTGACTTTACCCCCTCCCCCCTCTTGCTCTACGCTTTCATTTTGCTAATGGTTAAGCTTAAATTTTTCTTGTCCTTTTGTTTCTTTTTCCTATATCCCACATATAGGTGAGATCATCCAGTATTTCTCTTTATCCTTCCTTCAGGCTTATTTCTGCTAAGCTGATTCCTTCTGGGTCCATCCATGTTATCACAAATGCATCACGTTTGTGTTTTTTATTTGCAGAATAGTATTCTACCGTGTACATAGACCACAGCTTTCTGATCCATTTGCCTGCTTGGGGGACATTGTGTTGTTTCCATATTCTGGTAGAGCCTTACTTTTGAGACAATGAAAATCTTCTAAAATTGTCTCTGCCGGTCACTGCAAAACTCTGTGACTATTCCAGAAGATACTGACTTGTGTATAACTCAATAAAGCTTTTTGAAGTTATTGTTTTTTTAATTATAGAAAAGGTTAATGCATAGAACCTAGTATTACAAAGAAACACCAAATGAGAGACAGAAATGGAAAACAAAATCATTTTTCTAAATTTTAATGTATCTTTATAAAAGAACGATGGCATGAAAAACAGGTCAGTGTAAGACTCAAAACTGCCTTGTCACAAATGATCTGGCTCCTGAACCAAAATGGACATATAGTCTGAAAACAATGACATGGAATTATTTGACCTAGTGTTTCATATTCAGCAAAACTATGGAAAGTTTTAAGTGTGTGTGAGAGAGGGCTAGGGATAGTTTTCAGATATGGGCAAGGATTCAAAGTTTTTTTCGCCACCTACCTTTCCCCAGAATTTACTTGACAATATAATGCAGCAAACAGAAAAAAGACTAAGAAAAGCCTTGGAGGGAAGCCTCCAGGGACTTCTGAAGAACTGAAATGAAAAGTAACCCCAGCCCCAGGAGTTCCATGAAGCGGACCTAAACATTTGGATTATAAGTCACGCCTCTACAGAAAAGGCTTTGCGGAAGAAAATGGCCACATGCTTACAAACAGTGTCATCAACCATCTTCATTAGGGTACAAAGGCATCGTTTCAGTCCACCAGAAAAACAAGTCAAAAGAACCCAGAAACTCTGGGGGAAAATACACAAAAAATTCAGTACAAATAAAAGCAAAGTAAAAAGTGGGATAAATTGAGACCACAGAGGGAGATTCCATCGTTTCCTAGCTTCCTAACACCACACTTACTGTCTTAGAGTAATGGAACTTACTCTCTTTGTTTTTGTTAACATTTTTTATTGATTAATTTGTTTTATCCCAAACAGACAAATGGCTCAAAAAGCTGTGGTCTACTAACACGGTGGAATGTTTCTCAGGCATCAAAAGTGAAAAATCATGCCATGTGCAGCCACGTGGATGGTGCTGGAAGGGATGATGCTGAGAGAACTTAGAAGGCAAAAGGGAAATACTAGATGGTCTCACTTATCTGTGGGATTTAGATCGATTCAACAGAAGGGCAAGAAATAGTAAAAGTCAACGAGTTTGTTAGGACTCACGAGTGAAAGGAAGAAGAAAATGAGACGGAAAAGATGGACGGCGATCTGCGAGGCCAGCCCGCAGCACGGGGGTCCTGGGAAGCATGTCCAGGTCCAACTTGAATGACGTTGTGAAGCCCCTTGTAGACCCCAACCAGGAAATGTCACAGTGATGTCATGAGGAAGGAGCAAAGCGTAGTGACACGCAGTGGGCAGCATGCGGGGATGCGCGGTAACAGGAGGATTTACCTGTGGGGACAACAGTCACCAGGAATAGGTCCTATGTCTCTTGCGACATTCCAGAGAGGTTAGGAAGCTGGGTGACAGGGGAGAGACGTGCTGGGGCCCACCCTCTCGTGTGCCAGAGGGGGCTGGAGAGACAGGAGGTGCTCCTGAAGCTCCATCTCTCTACCTGCTTCCACATTCCACAGAGCTGACTATAGAAATAAAGCAACATCTAGCAAAGGAGAGAGAAGGAGCGGCTGAGACGGGAGGGATGAACACGAGGAGACATGGTCACAGCTCGCAGGTGATACAGTGGGGGGAGACAGGTGATACGGGGACCCCGGTTTGAGGAGCGATTCTTCCGCAGGCCCTGGTCCTGCTGTTTCTTGCATCCTGGACTCGTGGTCGCAACATCTCCAAAGCCAGACCTGGAGCCTCTGCGCACCTCTGACTCCCTGGCTCTGCTTCTCGTGGGGTCCCGGCTACTCGCTCCCGGAATGGCGGGTCGAATTGTCTCGTGTTTTCGAGTTGCTGAAATTCCTTCCCTGCCTAAGAGCAGAGGCTGCCAAAGGGCTCCGCTGGCGTAGCTGCTCCCCGTGACGAAATGCCCATCTCTCCTAGGCCAGGGGAACAGGACGTCACCTCTGGACGCACACGGTCAGCAGCTCGGCCAACGACTGCTTATCCAGTCGCCCGCTTATCGGCCCCAAAATCACTTCGTCACTTCTCCGCAAAGACCTCTGTCTCCACCTCCTCCCCACTGAGTTGGACCCCAAACTCCAACCAGCCCTTCCAGGCTCCCTTCTGGGCTCCCGCGTGTGGGCAACATCGGTGCTGACATGCGTAGGCTCTTCTCTTATCGGCTCTTGCTGGCCTGAGCCACAGGCCCAGCTAAAGGGTGGAAGGATGGAGAAGCGCTCCCCAACTCTACCTCCACTCTCACCTCTCCTCTCCAGCTCCCCCCCCTCGACTCCTTCTGGCAAGGAGCCCTGGGATGACACGAGGCCCACCACAGGACCCCCCATCCAGGAGCAGGGTGCACAGCACGAGGGTCCCAGCTCTAGCCCCAGTCAGGTTCAGCATCCTTGGGAGCCAGGAGGGGCCGTCCACCCAGGTAGCTCTCAGCCTCATGGAAGGGGACTGGCCTTTAGCCATCGCTCGCCTCCTCTTGACCATAAGTCTGTGAAGAGCGTGTTTCCGCCCAGTCTCCAATGCAGATGTCGCACTTCCCCAGCCAGGAAGCAGGTCCCAGGCTCAGAACTTTCTACAGACAAGTTTCTGAAACTTCCTGAAATGGGCTTCCAGGTGACACACCTCACGTTTCCTTACCCGTTTACTGACTTTGCTTCACTGGATTCCTTGGGACCGTCAGTGTCAATGAAATGCTCACTGAATCCTACCATTGATTCAGTGAACAAATGGATGAGTGAATGAATGAATGAATGAGTGAATGAATGGATGAGTGAATGTATGTATGTATGTATGGATGGATGAATGAATGAATGAGTGAACAAAGGGATGGATGGATGGATGGATGGATGGATGGATGGATGGATGGATGGATGGAT
>PVHY01018359.1:0-29397 GCA_004024945.1 Uropsilus gracilis
ATGGCTTTGTAGTATAGTTTGAAGTTTGGAATTGTAATACCTCCATTCTCTTTTTTTCTGGTCAGGAGGTTTTTTGATATTCTAGGCCTTTTATTATTCCATATGAATTTTATTAATTTTTGTTCTACCTCTTTAAAAAATGTCATTGGGATTTTTATTGGGATTGCATTGAATCTGTAGATTGCCTTTGGTAAGATGGAGGCAACATTGATTTACCACACTATATATAATTTGGGCAAACAGGCTCATACCACCTGAGATGGATGTCACACTGCACACACCATCAAAACCCCCAAAAGCCTATACCACAAACAATTGGGGCCCCTCTCCCCATTTTTTTCCCAACCTCCATGTTCACTTCCTTTCTAGTATCATCAATTCTGCAGTGATGTAACTAGGGTTTGTTTGGGTTTAGTTCTATCAATTCCTTTGTTTACTTTCTGTATATTCCACAGTTGAGTAAATTCATCTGGTATTTGTCTTTGTCCTTCTGCCTATTTTACCTGGAATAATCTGCTACAATTCCATCCATGTTGTCACAAATGACAAGATTTTATCTTTTTAAAAATATAACTGAGTAGTAGTGTTTTTTTTTTTTCTCCCCACACCCTCAATAGCTGTTTGTTGTTGCTGGTTTTTTTTTCAAATATGGGCTGGAGTGAGGAGATATTTTATTTTGGTTTTGACTCACATTTCCCTAATAGTGATGTTGAACATTTTTTCATGTGCCTGTCTTTGGAAAAATATCTATTTAGCGTTTCTGCCCATATTTTTCACTGGGTTGTTTTTTGTTGAGTTATGTAAGTTCTTTGTACATTTTGGATATTAGTCTCTTGTCAGATGAATAATAGGCAAATACTTTCTCTTATTCTGTAGGGAATTTTTTTTTTTTTAAGACTACGTCTCCCTATGTTCCCCGGGGTAGTCCCAATTCCGTGGACTCAAACCTCAAGCAGTCCCTAGTCTCAGTCTCCCAGGTAGCTGGGATTACAGGTGTCTGCCACCACCCCGGCTGCTTTTTTCGACACCAGGTCTCACTATGTTGCCCAGGATAATCTCGAACCTGGGAACTCATGCAACCCCAGGCCTCTTGCCTCCCAGCACTTGAATTACAGGCACATGCCACCATGCCCGGCTTGTTTTAATGTTAGTTTCTTTCGCTGTACTAAAGCTTTTTAGTTTAACATAGTGCCATTCATTTATTTTTCCTTTCATTTCCTTGTCCTTGGGGTTGAGTTTCCAAAGGCTTCCCTGAAACCTATGTCATAGAGTGCTTTGTCTGTGTTTTCTTCTATATATTTTATGGTTTCCAGTATTACAGCCTTACAAGTCTTTTATCAATTTTTATTACAAGTCTTTTATCCATTTTGAGTTAATTTTTGTTTGTATTGTGAGAGAGTGGTCTAGTTTCATCTTTCTGCATGTGGTCGTCCTGTTTTCTCAGCACCATTTATTACAGAGACTTTCCTTTCTCCATTGTATACTTTTGGCTCCTTTATTATACGTTGAATACTGGTATTTAAAAAAATTTGGAGCTCCAATCTCATTTTTGATTCCAGCTATCAAGGTTATTTAGAATAAGATAATTCAGTATTTCACATAAAGGGTAAGAATTTTAGTATCAATCTTTTATCTTTTTTATAAGATATAAAAAGATAATCTTCAAATTTTTTAAGGGGAAGAGAGATTTCAACTAGCAATCTTATACATAGAATTCTCCTAGCCTTAACCTCTTAATATAATCTATACATTAAAAAGCAAAACAGCCAAGTGTGGTGGTACGCACCTGTAGTCCCAGTTACCTGGGAGGCTGAGGCTGGGGATCAGTAGAATCCATGGGTTCAAGACAACCCTGGGCAACACAGTGAGACCTAGTCTCCTAAAAATAAAAACAAAAACAAAAAACAAAAAAAAAAAGTGAGCCAGGCATGGTGGCTTATGCCTGTAAGCTTCAGCCTATGAAGCGGCTGGGGCTAGGAATTGCTGTTCGCATCCTGTCCAGGGCACTAGCAAGACCTAGCCCCCAAAAATAGCTGGGCATGGTGGTGAGCGCCTGTAATCCCAGCTACCTGGGAAGCTGAGGCTGGGGATTGCTTGAGTCTGTGGTACCCCAGGCAACGTAAGCCTGTGGTTCCACATGCAAAAATAGTGAGACCTAGTCTCAAAAACAAAACAAAACAAGAACAAAAGAAGTTTTTAAAACCACTTTCTCTGTCCTGCCAGTGTCCTATCAATAAGCTAACAACAGAAAACTGTCACCACAGTGGACCTTGATCAATAAAACAATCAATCCCTGAATTCTTCATTTGGCATCCTGTAATATCTGGAGAATTTGAATGTACATTAAGTATAAACATCAAAATATGTAAACAATTCTGAATTATCTGTATCTTGGAGAAAAAGAATCACCTACCTTCCTAGAAATTTGTGCTGTGTCCTGAAGATAACAGTCCCCTCCACCAGGGGTCTCTAGCTCACTAACATCTAAATCTAACTTCCAAGGGATATAGGAAATCTGTGCTGTCCAATACAATAGCCACCAGCCACACAAGGCTATTTAAATCAACCAAGATCGAATAAAATTAAAAAAAAATAGTTCCTGAATTGTACTAACCACATTTTAAAAGCTCAATAGACACATGTGGTCAACAGTTCACTTATTGGATGGTATAGATAAATAACACTGCAGAAAGTTCTAGTGGAAAGTTGAATTCATCAGTGAAGAAATACTAACTCAGAATCACAATCTTTTTTTTTTAAATGTTTATTATTATTTTTTCTCTTATATTGTCTATGTCCCCATAGTTCTCCACCTCCACATCATCCACGAACCATTACAATATTCTTTGTGTTCATCCCCTCCCTCTCTTTTTGCTGCATGTTTCAGTTCTGTGGTCAGAACCACAACCTTTAAAAGGACATCAAGGTAGCACTTCTCCTGATTGTCCTACTACAGTTACAGTGTGTGAATCCTCCCATTGTCCAGGTGTCCAGGGTAGACAATGAAAACTTTTATAATCACAATTTTCTCTCCCCTCACAACATGCTACATCACCTTAATAATTAATAGATAATACTTCTCATTTTTTACTTATTGAGAAAAGCAGGGCTGGGAAATTTAAAAAATGCAGAGTCAAAAAAAAAAAAAAAAAAGAAACAACCCTAAGCTAGGTGGTCTTAATTTGAGTCTCAACTTTGCCCTAACAAAGCTAGAGACCTTCACTGCCACCAAATATCCCTGAATCTGCCTTTGTTCCTGAGGTGACTGGGTGGTCTCTGAAACCTAACAGAGGAGTCTGTATCCAGAATGCAAAAGGACTGCCTTGTCTACTTATAAGCAAAAATCTCAGACCAAGCAAGAGTTCCAATATGCCTAAAATTGAGAAAAGCTTCTACCTTATGTCACAGAGGAGCTCTAAAGTTACTGATTGGTGTGGTTCAGTCCTGTTTTCTTGTTTGTTTGTTTTTGTTTTTTTAGGAGATAGCCTTGGACAATTGCTTAGATCATCTTAGAAATAATTGCTATTTTTAGTGTAAATATTATTTCCCACTAAGACTACAACTGTAAGAAATACCAGTTCCATTCTTTGTTGCTTATATGTCACAACATCTTCTCAATGAGAATATTTCAAAGTAACACTGTGGCTTTATTCTGAGGATCTCAATTATAGACACAATGTGATTTTGTGGTCACTTTTACAAAAAAGAAATTTCTCTCTAGGTGGTTCCCAGAATTATTCCTCTCTGTGACAGACCAAGGCATCCCTCTTCAGGCATCTGTTATTTTCTCTGTTCTAGCCACTCACATTTGGAATAAATGGGTTTTAATTTTTTTTTACTTAATAAAAAGAGGTGGATTTCTTTGCAGGTTTAATGTTGTTTTTTTCAAAGTCTAGGTGAAAATATATTTTTTTTTGTACATGGGGTTTTTATTGCAGCGAGAGTGTAGGCCAAATCCTAACCTATTCACACACAGCTCGTTGCTTATCAAGTCTACGATTTATAGTGGGATGAAAATGGGGGAAATCAATGATAAAATGGAGTTTAAGGAGTGAAAATTATGGGTAGGAGGAAGCAGGTGATTGAAATGAAAATGGTGGTCAGGAGCCTCAGTTGTTTCCCCAGGTGCTTTGTTGGCAGAAATTTAAAAAAAAAAAAAAACTTTTCTATCAAACTCCACCTGAATTCTTTCAACTACAATGATGCAAAGAAAATACACGCTAATTATGAGCAGGAACATTATCTATTAATATGTTAATGAAGCAGGTTTGCTAATGGTGAAAGACCTGAATTTTAATAAAATTTTAAGAGCTTCTTGATTACGTGTTTGTTAGTCGATATGATCATTTAAAATTATCTCTAGGTGGCTTTACATGGAATAAAACCTACATTAGAACTGTATTCTAAACAGGCCTTAATGAAGCAGGTGAGGATACCATCTGTGACATAAACACTGTCAGCCAGAAATTCACTTCAAAAGAAATGTAAACTAGTTAACAGGAAACATGTTATCATATCTGCCAGTAACAGCTTTCAATGTAGGTAATTTATTTATGAATTTGCTTGCTAATTTTTTCAAACATATTTGCTTATGAAAATAATGTTCGATTGAATTAATGGATACTGCCTTTCAATATTGGAAGGGTTATTTTTCATTAAAAAAACACAACTCTAGTGTCCTGTTTTGACAACATCCCATACATAGATGAAAACTCCTTTATCCACCCAAACTCAGATTCTTTAAAGAAGAAAATGAAGTTACCAAAATTCCAAAAGTCAAACCAGAATTAGTATAGAAATCTTTGATGTCTCCATGAATAGGAGAAATTATGTTATCTATTCCCTAAGATGATTGTGGCATCAAAATGACTGACAATCCCTGGCTTTCCTCTCTAGACCATGGGTGAACCATCCTTCATTTTGCATATTAAAACCACAAAGCCCAGATAATGGATGAGCTTGGATTATAGCTGAGGGTGTCTGAGACAGCAGGTGCCAAGGAGGCAGAATGGAGCCCCAGATGTTCATGAGCTGAAGGACCCAGACAAAAGTGGATCTGCCGTCTCTGAAGGCCGTGTGCGGTGGACTGAGTTATCTCCCAGGGGCTGTGACTGGGTGTGGGTGGGATCCATGACTTCTCCGTTACAGTTGAGATAGTAATGAACATGGTGGTGAGGGCAATTCTAATACCAAAGAATAGAGGCTAAGAGCCCAGTCTCACGAGCTTATATGGGCCAAAATGAAGGAGGTGAAGAAAAAAGAGCGGGGACTCCTACTCTAACCTTGTCATTCTGAGATCTGAAGAGAGGCTGTGGAGAAGTTATGGTAGCAAAGCAGTTTGGAAGAAGCAACCCTGCCTGGAAAACCAGAGTTTCTTCCTCCTGAGCAGTCTTTCTGTAAAGCTTGGGCAGATTCACCAGGCTTCTTAATTTCCCATGTAGTCCTGTACTATTTGCACAATGGTGTCAATAAAACATACCTCTGTGGCAGTCATTAGAAAGTGATAATACTCAAATTTTTGATAGAATTTCTAATGAGATTTTTGAGGGACATTTTTAAAGATTGTTAAGAAACAATTCAAGAAGATAATTGGCCATTGAAGTGGCTTTTAATTGGGTACTGGGTGAATTTCTTTGAGGGCATGCTGCCCTCTAGGGGTTGAAGCACAAGGCTTTGAGAAGCATTTCAGAGGTGCAAAAGCTTTGTTTGAGGGAATGAAGTGCTTTCCTAGAAGAATTTTTTTCCATAAAAATGAGTTGTCTTTCCATCCAGTATTGTCCAACATATTTCAGCTATGGAAGTTTTATGCCATAAAAAGTATCACCTTAAATATGCAAAGTTAGAATCAATATAGTCCTTTCATTTCTTCTTCTTTTTTTTTTTTTTTTGGATTGAGTATTTACTGTGAGGAGGGCTAGGTTGAGACAGAGAGAAAATACACAGGGATTTAAAAATCCATGCTCCTTCAATTTCTGGTTATCTGGTGCAAAAGTCTTCTAAGCTTTTATTAGGGGCTACTTTCTGCATAGAGCTGTCCACAGGCAACCACTTGAACTCTCCCGTACATTTTATTAAGCTGTTACAGACCTGTAGTCAAGAAACAGTGGAACGCCGGGCACGGTGGCTCCTGCTTGTAAGCTTCAGCCTCTGAAGCGGCCGGGGCTAGGGATCGCGGTTCGAGTACCGCCTGGGGCCCGTAGCGAGACCTAGTTCCAAAAGAAATAGCTGGGTGTGGTGGTGCGTGCCTGTAATCCCAGCTACCTGGGAAACTGAGGTTGGGGATTGCTTGAGTCTGTGGTACCCCGGGCAATGAGAGCCTGTGGTTCCACGGGCAAAAATAGCGAGACCTAGTCTCAAAAAAACAAACAAACAAAAAAACAAAAAGAAACAGTGGAATCTCTGAGCCCAGATTCCCTTATTTCCAAATCAGTGTACTTTTTGTTTTGCTACCAGAGAAATACAACTGGGAATCACTTAGGTTTTATGCAAATTGTTGTCTCTTGCCTTTATGCTTCTCTGATTTTGTATACCATCTGTGGCTTTCATTTTCTAAAAATTAACAAAAAAAACCCTATAGTTAAATATTTGACAACTATATTTTTTACCATTTGGTAATACATTTATCTAGAACTTCAATTTTATCAACACAGACTAGAAAGAAAATAAGAAATTAGTGGTGTGCTCTAAGTCAAGGACCTGAGAGAAAGGTGTTAAAGACTCATGGAGTGGACCAGAAAAGCTTGTGATAATAATAGGAAATAAGACTGGAGGCACAGGATAAACTGTAAGTAAAATGGTATAAAATAAACAATAGAATCCTGACACCACCATTCCCAGCAGAGTGTTTCAGAAATCACGGGAAGACTGACCAGAGTACTCCGGATAAGAATTCCCTCTCTGGAGGTTGCTGCCAGTTGGAACCTTCTCTCCCTTCCCTCTGCCTCCCGACTCCCAGTACTCACAAAACATCAGCAACAAAAAGGTCAGGACAGGCTGTAAAACTGTTCTTGCTGGAACAGATGCTGTGTCAGTGGAGGGAGTGTTTGTGGAGTGTAAAGTCACAGTGCAGAAAAGGGTAATACAGAGTAATAAATAGCTGCAGCTGGCACTTTACACACAGAGCACCCCCCACACACACACAAGTAAACAAACAAACAAACAAACAAATAAATAAATGCATCATAGAATCCTAGAAAAAAAAAAAAGACTTTCCAAGATATTTTCTAACCCAACTATCCAAATGCACAAATCCTTAATTCATATCAAGTCCTGCCTTAACTTACTTTCACTGCATATCTTGAACTCCAATGGTTGTCACTCTGGCTGGTGGTGGTGGTGAATTTGATAGTAAATATTTACAGGCAGACAGACCTTTCCTAAATTGTGGTTTATAATACATAGTAAAGAAGAACCCCAATGCTGATGATGGCCTAAATAAGAAAACCAGACTATATAGAGTCCCCTACTTGCAAAAAGATGTATGCAGAGGAAGAAAAATGTTTAGTCATTGATTCTTGAAGTTGCTTTGGAAAGTGGCCTAGCATACCTTTGATTTTTAAATCAGAGATGCTTTTACACAGACCTAGACATTAATTGATCTGTCTGGGTGGGAGGGGAGGGAAGGAAAGTGAATGGAAAGAGGAGAGAGAATTGAATCTTTAAATTACTCACTTTCACTGTTGTGTCTAGTCTTATATGTCCTACAGTAGTTACAATGCAGTCCCTCTAGTCCAAACCTCAATCAAAATGAGCAACTACTCACCACACTGACACCCTCTTTCCCATCTCTTGTTCCTTTGTAGGTGTTTGAGTAATTTCTATTCCTACAGGAACATTTCTTTAGTTTGGAAATTTCATTCTCAAATATTTTATAAAATGATGAAAAAAATGGAGATGGAATTGCTATCTATCTAGCATTAGATTTAAGAAGGAATATCATGAGGTTTACAGTCTTAGAATTCTTACTACTTCTTAACAACACTGGGTTTCTTAGACTCATCTTCTATGAAATGTCATCACCCTTCTCATTTTAAACCAGTTTAAGATCACAGCACTCACTATTACTGAATTAACTTGTTTGGTCCTAAAGAACTAAAGAAAGCTAACTGAGAAGAAATTTCCCAAGAAAACACCATTTATCTTTAGAGACCAGTTTTTTTTTTTTTAATTGAGTCAGTCATGAAGGTTTATGGCCTCTGCTACCCAGGCCCACCCCTTTATCCCAGCCAAAAAGATGCTTAAACTGAAGTCCCAGGTTCTAGAGCAGGACTGCTGCCTTCATTCACAAACAATTTATATGTATTTCCTGAGACTGTCATGTGCCAGGTACAGTGCTAGGGATCAGGACACAGAGATAAGCACAATCTACATGACCCCTGTCTTCACAGCAAATGTAGAGATTAAGCAGAGAATCACAGAATTGTGGTCAGAGTTGTGATGGGTGATGGAAACAGAATCTACTGATGTGGTTTGGGAGATAATCACAAAAACCTGCCTTAGGATAATATGTCTGAATCAAGGTCTGAAAGATACTTTGAAATAGAAAGGGAACAAGTATGAACACTGAGAAACTAAAGCTTGATGTCTTTAAAGAACTGGAACTCAGGCTGGGCTGGGTGGCTCGTGCTTGTAAGCTTCAGCCTATGAAGCGGCCGGGGCTAGGGATCGCGGTTCGAGTCCTGCCTGGGGCCCGTAGTGAGACCTAGTTCCAAAAAATAGCTGGGTGTGGTGGTGCATGCCTGTAATCCCAGCTACCTGGGAAGCTGAGGCTGGGGATTGCTTGAGTCTGTGGTACCCTGGGCAACAAGAGCCTGCAGTTCCATGGGCAAAAATAGCAAGACCCAGTTTCAAAAAAAAAAAAAAAAAAAAAAAGAACTGGAAATCACTACATTGTGTGTGTTTGTGTGTGTGCATGCATGTGCATACATGCACACTGATGTACACCCATGTGCACACATATTTGGTAAGTACAGAGCACTGAAAGGGAAGAGTGAGTCCTGGCAAGAGAAGAGGCCATGTAATGGATATATCCCATCTTTGGAAGTTTGGGCTTGATGCTGGGAGTTTGAGCAGCTGCCACAGGATGTTAAGCAGATGAGCATCTTGACTTATGGTCTATGAACATCATACTGTATGACTACAGTGTGAAGGAGAGTAACATTGGAATTAGGACTAAGACTGTAATGCCCTGGTTCTGTGACTCAGTCTCTGGACCAATCTCCAGGGATCATCTTCTCTCCCTTCTCATCATATCTTCCCTGATGAAGGCAAATCTCTGCAAGTAGTTTGTTACATTTGTATATTAATCATGCTTTTATTCTATTTTATGACATCATCACATCTTGGAGCCTTGTAGACAGAGGAGGGACTGACTTTCCCAGGCTAGCTAATTGCTAGAAATAGCAAACAACTTGCCTTCTATAAGCAAGCCAACCAATCCAGAGTCCATATATTAAGTCCTCTCCCCTATTTTGATTTTACCCAACTGGAGGCAATATTTCTCTGTCCTAATTAGCTTAGGGACAGGTATGGAAGCACTAGGGAATATCCCTATAGTCCATAGAAATTTCTCAAAGTATCCAGTTATAGTCCTAGGCTTACCAGGCCTTAACCATTTCTATCTACAAAAACAAGTTTCCTCTCACTGCTTTTGCATCCTGACTCACTCTGGTACTTCCCCAAGTGGCCCCATGAGGAATGACATGTCTCCACCCTCTAGGGCACAGTGTATAACACAATTATCTTTTCAGTGTCAACTGTCTCCTGATCTGTTGTTCTCACCATATCTGAATATAGAAACAAAATCCCAGGTAAACTTTAAAACAAGTTGCATTTCATGTAGGTGAGTCTTTCATGCTAAGAAAATCTTGAGAATCTGCTTCTCCTCGTTGCTTCAAAGGTTTTTCTCATCTTAAATCTAATTTTCTTCAAAAGTGTTTCTCATTATCTTTAAGTGTAATTTTCTTTAGACTTAAAGAGCTATATACCTTTACTGGTACTCTTATCTTGCCCACTTATGTCATATATTATAGTTTTATAAGTTCCGGAAGAGAGTTTAACATCTTGTGAGTCTTAGATTCAAGTAGTATTAGATTTTGCAATCTGGAGATCATTGGTGGCATTGATGCAAATAATTTCACAAAAATGGCAGGAAAATAATTTACTAGAGTAAGCTTACAGGAAACTAGTGACATCTCCTTTGACCAAGAAGTAATAGCACCAAGAATACTTAGATGGTAAAATGGGGTTCTAGCATAGGACTATGATCACTGGAAGGGAGACAAATGAGATGAAATTTAGGGTTTCTTAGTTACTATTCAGAGTCAGTTTTCAGACCATAAAACAAGGAATGGAACTCCAAAGAACCCAACATCCCTATTGAATTTTAAAGGTTAAGATTAAGACCAAAGCTTGATGGTATCAACTACATTTTGAGGTATCTGAAAACATAAATTTATTTCTTTAAGTGCTAATATATAAACATAAATTTAATTATTTAAGTGCTAAAAAGGAGGATGCTTCTTAGAGAAGAACCTCTGTTGATGTCCAGAAGAGTATTTTGGAATCTTTACCTGAATGTTGAGAGAAAATTTCCCAAATCTGGGAGAATAGACAGAATAGTCCTGTAGCACACACATTATCACCAACCTGCTGTGTTCTCACCAAAATAGTGAGATCCCATAATACATTGTTTGGAGTCCTCAAGAAGGCCATACCTTTTAGGGAAATAACTAAATTAGTCTTGAAATAAAGACTCTCCTGGTTCTACCCTAACAAAGTTTTAAATCAAGCTTCAAAAAGATAAAGTGATCCACCTGTCAATTAATTCTATACCAGAAAAAGAAATTAAACAATCTTCAAATGTTTAAAACAAAATCTAGTAGCAGATAAAGCCAACTCACAGTTTTGTATCTAGTCAAAAATTACCAGACCTTTAAAGAAATATAATCCATAACCAGAATAAAAAGCAATTGACAGAGATAGAACTAGAAATGACAAAGATTATGGAATTCATAAATAAGTATATTAAAAAATAGGTACTATAAATCTTAGGTATAAAAGTATAGGTATAAAATGGGTGCTAAAAATAAATGTGTTTGAAACATGCTTGAGAATCAAGTGAAATAAAAATTTGACAAGGAAAAAAATGATTTATATATATGTGTGTGATTCCCAAATAAAACTTCTATAGATTAAAAAACAACACTTTTTTAAAAAGTTGAAGACACTGCAAAAATGCTGTTTTAGTCAATGTCTAATATACCTATCTTTATTAGAATCCCAAATGAGAACAAACTTGTGGATGAGATGGGGACATAAAAACCAATTGAAGAAATATGATAGAAAACTACCAAGTATGTTGAAAATTATAAGCCCATAGATTAAAAAAATCAATAGTAATCAATAAACATAAATAATAAACAAAAATCACATCATAATCAAACTGTTGTATTTCAGTGGTAATGAGAAACACCTTAGAAGCAGCTAGAAGCAGACACATAAAGAGAGCCAAGATAAAAAATGACAACAGAGCTAATAGCAGAATCCAGACAAGCCAGAAGACAAGAAGATAACAACTTAAAAATGCTGAAGAATGTCAACCCAGAATCCTAGACATACTGAAAATATCAAGAGGAAAAATACCATTTAAAGACACTTCTCTCTCCCTTTCTCTGTGATTGCATTGTGCTCTTGCTGTGTCTTTCCAAAGACTTTCAGGAAGAAGTGACTCCTGGTCAAGGACCAAAAGCAAAATCATTGCATTTTCCTATGGATTTGGATAAAACTGGTAGTGAAATGAAGTACAATTCCAAGAGAGGAAATTAGAGAAGAATCAAGCTAGGTCAATAAGGAATTGCACATGAAATGGCACTCATTTATGATCAGTCAGGTCCTTAGCATTCACACAGCTACGTGACAACATCACCAGGATCTGGGCAGTTGTTTTATTGGGAAAAGGATTTTTTTCCATTTCTATGCTCCTGCACCAGAAAGCTGGTTCAGAAAGAAAAATTTGCTGCCTTTTGTTCAAAAAAAAAAAAAAAAGAAAAAAGAAAATTAGACCAACAAAAGCTGAGAAAGCTTAGTGCCAGTTGCCCTATGCAACAAGATTTGAGGAATCTTGGATCCACAAAGTTAAGCCTATCAGGATAAAAGTATAGAGTTATATAGATTTTTCTGTTTTTTAAAAAAATATATTTAAAACATATTTGACTATTTAAAGAAAAGTTAACAACAAAGTACTGTAGGGTTTATAGCAAAGAAGCAAAGTATGTGAGAACAACAGCATAAAAGAAAGAAGGGTTTTTGGAAATACACTGTTGTAAGGTTCTTAATTTATATGTGATATCACATAATGTTTTTTGAAGGTAGACTTCAATAGTGAAAGACTTACTCTGTAAATGCTAGCAACTATTAATTAAAAACATCAAAATAAGCACAACTAATACACCAATAGTTGAGAGTAAATGGAATTATAAAAACCCTCAATCTAAAGGATTCAAGATAAAAGGAATTCTATACTCTAATGGGGTGGATAAAATTCAAGTATCAAGATGATAAACTTAAACCCAACCATGTCAATAATCACACTAACTTAAATGTCCTAGCATCACAAAGAGAAAGCAGAAGTCAACGTATGAAGCAAAAATGAAAAAAAAGAAGCTGGAGTGGCTTATATGATCTTCAACGAAGGAGGAATCTAAGTGTAAGGATGGAGTTATGGTCATAGGGTTAAAGGTTTGTTTACAGATAGGAAAGTCAGTTTGGATTATTTGGGCAGATATCATGGCCTTTGTCTTCCTTATTGGCAATGATGAGCTGTCAGCATATCTGTGCAACACTGGTCCCCTGGAGCCAATAGATGTTAAGAGTTCTCACCTATCTTGGAGTCCTAATTCCCACACTTACCTGCCAAAGTTTAGAGAAGACTCAGTCTCTCTCTGTTCTCTGTCAGCAGCTGACAGAGGCATCACAGAGTGACAATAATGGAAGAAAGCTAATGTTAAATAAACTGCAAAGTTTATTATTCCTTTCTACAGAATTGAAGGGAACTAAACATTCCAAACAATTTAGTAATAACTATTCCTCTGCCTTCAAAGTCTTTGCAAATATGGGTTTGGGGTAAGGAAACTTTCAAAAGCCCATGATTTACCAGAATTACAGCTTCACTATCTATTAACAAGAAACTGATGTCATATAAAATTGCTGTATGTAATTGCATAGCTTACTTATGCATTTCTATATTTTACATATTATCTTACACAGAAAATATTCCATTTAGAATGAGAAAAAAAATATTCATCTTCCAAATGGAATTTTAAATTACAGCAGCCCCCCTCTTATTTGTAGGGGATGTGATTCAAGACCCTAATGGATGCTTGAAACCAGATAGTATGGGAGCCTAAATAGACTGTTTTTCCTCAAAATACATACATGCTTATAATACAACTTAACTTTTAAATTAGGCACAGTGAGGAACAAAAAGTGGTAACAAAATAGGATAACTATTAACAATATACCATAATGAAAGTTATGTGAATGTGGTCTCTCTCTCAAAAAAGTTTTATTGTATACAAACTTGTCAGACCACCTTTGACCTTGGGTAGCTGAAAGCATGGTAAGTGAAATCACTGATAAAGGAGGACTATTATAGGATTTTTCTTTCTAGTCAAAAGAACTGAACATTTCCAAAATCTGCTTCATACTCACTTACAGGTGTAGTTTCGTGTGTTTATTTATTTAAAGGCTAACAACACAGTTGTAGAACTCAATTGCCCAGTGACTAGACATACCCAAAGCATGTGGGTACACATTGGCTTTCCTCTCAGTGACAAGTTGGATGAAGAGAAGATCCTTTTAGTGTTCTTCTGGACAACAAAGTTGTGGGAGCTCTATCTTTATTGTTGGTGCTTTCTGCTTCCACACCCTTCCCACAAACTGAGAAAATGATGAACCTTATTCAAGAAAACTATTTCATTCACAAATATGGAAAATGTGTCTGTATTTTGACTTCCGCTTAAAACATCCCCTCAGTGAATTAGTAGCACTGCTGAACACTTAGACAGACTACTGAATCCATCAGTGTGGTCAGCAATAAAAAGTTTCCAGAAAAGCAGTTATTTCTTTATTTGCCCTGCAAGGTTTCTTTTGCCTTTTGCTGGCATTTAGTGTCTTTTCTTTTGCATTTAAATCTCATTGTAAAATGGTTTTCTTGCCATTGCACTGATACTGATCTGACTGATATGTTATGACTTAGGGTTGCCTCTAGTTGAGTCTTTACCTCCCAAGATGTAATTTAAACCTAAGCTGTTAATTTCTTTAGGGCTGGCACAAGAGCTGCTTCAGACACCATCCTTCAGCAAACTGGAGGAGGAAGGTAGAACAGACATCTCAGGTGTAAGACTCAAGGACACTTTCTCATGGATTGCTCTACACTTTTGTCTCAGTTTAATTTGCAAACAGCAGTCCACTCCCCTTCCTTCTAAATTCTGACAAGTATGCTATCCAACTCCATGAAAGGAGAATGAAAAGGCAAGGGAGAAAGCAGTAGTACTAGAAGGAGAAAAAAGGGACAGCTCAATGCAGAACTCTTAGCTGGGGAAATGCATTTGAAAACCTGTTGACTCATAAAGGACCACCCAACAAGAACGCAGGAAGAAATTAAGAATGACCAACATCCTCTCAGATGTTTGCTCCATAATATCCTACTCAAAGAAGTCATTGTGAAACTATTGCACCTTTTGAAATTACATAAATAAATGACCTTAATAAAGACCTGGAGACTTTTACTGGTCCATAAAGCAAGGTATTGAAGGGAAAATTATCATCTATCTCTAAAACATGATATTCTCTGAATAAATAAAAAAGTCCTCCACTGGACATAACAGCAAGCAATGAGAATTCCTGTGCTTGAAAATTTGGGGTATATGTGGAAAGGAGTTAGGATGGAATGAAGACTTATGATTAGCTATTATTCTAATCAATTGTTCCTGGTTAAGCCACCTATCTATGGCTCAGCATTGAAGGGAACACTGTTCATCCTTCTAGCGAGCTTGGAGGCTGAGTGACATTAATGGTGGGTATACACAGAAGGAATATCTTATGTTTTTAGTTGTTAGTATGGAGGGGATCTAGAAGGGACTTAGTAGTTCCAGAATTGGAATTCTGAAAATAGTTAAGGTGGCATTTAATAAATCCCCTTCCTATATGGTTTGTAAAAATGAGTGACCTGGTGGGAAATAATTTTGCATGCAGATTCTGGATGCTAAATGGTGCAATCACACTCATAAATATGATGATGCCTTAGAGTAGGGATAGTGCTTTCTCAGCATCCCCAAAGCCCTTTGACTATTGGTTCTTCATTTTTATGGACAACCTGCTTAAGCAGGTTAACTGAAATATCCAAAATAGAAAACATGGTTAACAAACTAGCTAACCATGCCAAGAACCCTACTTATCCTGTCTAGGCATTTTATTCCCAAGTCTAAAATGCTTCCAAGGTAATGAAAAGTGTGTATGGGATGGGGAGGGGGCAGTGGTGGTAAAGAGACAAACTGTTAACAGGCAAAAGAATAATAAACATCTAAACACCATTGTTAGAAGGGAAGATATAGGTTAACCTGGGTTCAAATAACTTCCTTCTAACCCATCAGTAGCACATTATCTAAGATTCTAAAGTGCTAAATTGGTCAGATAAGAGATGTGCTAAGATGTAAGATCCCTTGAACAATGAGGAAAGAAAATTGAAGTGAAAATTGCAATCTCCACCCACAAGAGTCTTAAGTGACATGAAGTGAAACTGTTTACAATGGAAGAAGAGAGAGAAAATGTGAAGAGGATGATATTTCATAATAAAGATAACACTGGAGACCCAGGAAACAGGTGACCAAAGAAAGGGCTCAGGAAGTCAAAGCCATAAACCTCCAAGGTAGCTGGGCCGAGAACTGGGGAAAACCAAGAGTAACTTATCAGGGCGGCTCTACCAAGTGAACACTAAGTGGGTAACTGGTGTTGAGTCAGTGGTAGCAGATGTTTTTCTGGAAGAGGCGTGGGGAATGATGGTCACAGGAAAAGATTGTGACCTGCAGACAAGGACTGTTTCATTGACAGCTGGACAAGAGCACATACAGACACAGGAGAAACACAGGGCTGTGTGTGCACCCAAAAGCTAAGGCTTGATTGATGGGGGAATGCAGGTGGAATCAGAGAGTGAAAAGAAGGAAGGGACCAGAAAGATGCTAAAATTGTCTCTTGGAGAAGCATCTGTAAGATAACCAGAGCTGTCAGCTGGGAGAATCAAGACATAAAGAATGGGAAAATGGGAAATAATTCCCCATATAGTTATAGGTGTGTCTTGGAGATCAGACTGCTTTGATTCAGCCCTTCTTGGGTTCAGATCTTTGTCCCTTAGTAGGTATGTGGCCCTAAACACATTACTTACCACTTCCTTGGTCTTTGGTATCCTCATCCACAAAGTGGAAATAATGGTCCCATCTCATGGGGTTGTTGTGAAGAGTGAATGACTTAATATGAATAAAAAAATTTAGAATGCTTCCTGGTAAACAGGAGACATCCATGTTAGTAACTACCATGACAATATGTGATCAACTTCTGTAAGTGGCCCTGACCTGTGTACGGTTGTACAGTGCTTTTGACCTGTTCACTGATCCTTCCAGATTGTCAGACTAGTTTCTGGTGTGTGTGTGTGTATGCATGTGTGTGTGTTGGTGTGTAGGCTATAGATATCTCATATATATCATACACCATATTTCGTGTATATATATACACATCACAAATATCATACATCAAAATAACAATCCTCCTTAAAGACTGTTTGCAGGGTGGCTAAATGTGGGCTCAGCTGAGGGCCATGATGGCATTTTTTTAAGGTTACAAATGCTTTGAATAAGTCACTTTCAAACTGAACCTCAGTTTCTTATCTGTAAAATGGGGGTATCATATATACAGTGCACAAGGTTTCTGTGAGATCAACTATGAAAATGCCTAGTACAAAGCTTGGAACACAGTTTCGCGGAGTATGACTCTGCCTTGGATATTGACGGTGGGTGACAGGTTTGAAATAGTAGGGAGTAAGATTTCAACCATTCTTTCAGCTGTTGGTAGAGGTCTTGAGCTTAACCTCTCTTGTCAGAACCTAAAAGAATTTATTTCATAGAAATGTCAAACTTTTGTAAATGTAGATTTTCACAGGAAATTGACAGTCTCCTGTGAAGGTGAAGCCTTTCTGCTCTAAAGGAAGGGCCCTAAAAGAAAAGAAGCAAAGGGAAGTTGGGAACAGCTTACATATTGTGTGCTTCCTGATGCTGCCGTGCCCTCTCCTGCTCAGGATACAGGCCAGTGTGCTGGGTGGTCTTCCTGCTTTGAATCTGACCACATCACTGGGGAGAAGTTAAATGCCTTTCTTCTGGAAAGGCATTTTCTAGATGAATTTGACAGATCCTGTGGACCTCATATAGAATATGTTCTCTCCCCTTAGTATGCTCCAACACCTAATTTCTCTGCAGCTCCAAGGCAAACAAACAAATCCACCTGAACTGGTAGTGATTTTTTATGCACTTTCTCCCAAAGAATATTCATGTCTTTGTCACCAATAGCAGTAAACAAGCTATGAGTCTACTTTCATTCTTGGAGAAAACAACCCCTTTATAGAGGAAGGACAGGGAAGAGCCAAGCACCCAGCCAGCTGACAGGAAGTACCCGGCCTTCCTCAGAAATCCTTTCTTCCTTTTCTTTCCCATCTGCTCTGCCATGGCTAACTGGGAAGCCCCCATGCAGTTTCCAATATATGTCCTACAATGTCCTGCCTCCCTCCCCAGTAATCATTTATTAGAAAGAGGTTTTATGATACAAATTTGATAATCTCCCATCACACTGGCACTGTTCTAATTGAAGTTGTAAGCCCATAAAATTCAAGCCCTTTGTCTTCCTGAAGGCCACAAGGTTTAAAAAGATACTATTGTCCTCACTAACACCCACTACATTGTCACCAGGGACTGATTAAACAGAGTCCTGAATTGAAACAGTGCGGATTTTGTCTAGGTCCTTTTCAGGCCTGACAATGGCCTTTTCAGTTCCCAAGACAAAAGGAGGTTTAAGGATCGAGATTCTTCTTAGATAACCGCATCCATATGGAAGGCAAGGTGGCCAGCAGCTGAGACCCCAATACCCCACTCCCTTCCCCCTTCCCCCTCTTCCCTTGATCCCCAAATCCCAGGTGATAACACCTCTGCAGCCTCCTCACCAATCTCACTGAGCCCTTGCTGTCTCTGATGGTCCACTCTGCTCTCCTCAGGCTCACATTCAGACCCAGAGGAGGCAGGAGAGAGACCTAAGTCTGCCCACCCCCAGGTACAGAGCAGTTAGGATCTGGAGGGATGAAGATGAGATCCTCCTGCATAGCAAGCACTGAAACTGTCGATGAATGAGACAAACCAGCAGATCCCACACCTGTCAAGGCACCAGGGCTCTTCAAAGCATCATCCCTCAGCTGGAATCCTTTAAGTGGGTCACTCCCCAGCCCCCTTCGATTTCATCACTAAGTCCACCCCCTCCACACCCTAACAGGTGTAGCACCAAGAGGAGGCAAGAAATCAGAGTTACCAAGTAAAGCACCCGCAAGTTTTCTGAGGGGTCCACTTCCGGTACCAGGCCCTCTGCCATCTAACTCCAGAAACACATGGTTTACTGCCAGGCTTGGGCTACACGGGGTGCGGTCAGTTTGCCCAGTCCGGTCTCATGGCCGGTTTCTGGCTTTAAGAGAAGCTCGTTAAGTCCTGCCATGACTGATTAGGTTGATTTATGGTGTTTGAAAGGCCAGAAGCGCCAAGTGCCTCCAAGTCATTTGGGGCCAGAGCTGCCTTTTGCTGAAGGGGACCCCAGGGTGGTCTCTGCTTGCACCCTGTACCTCCCTCTCCACCCCACTCCCACAGGTCCCCAGCTCTAGTAACCTTGTAGGGACTGGGTTCCGCCCTGCCCTGTGACCATACGTGGGGTGCCAGTCAAGGAGTGAACCAGCACCCCTAATTCCGTACTGCTTTCCGAAAAGCACGTCCGCCCCCCCCTCCACAGGCACACCAGGGGACCCAACCCTATATATTTTATTCTCACACCACACTGAGAAAAAAAATACTCTATTTCTTTAAAATAAATCGCTTCCCATACAAATAGCTATTTGAAAATATACAAATGAAGTTCAGGCGATAAAGTCTGGCTTTGGAGTTGGCGGTCGAAGGAAAAGGCGAGGGGGAATCATGGCGAAAGTTCCCGGTGAGGATGTCCGCCAGGGCCGATGCCCCGGACCCTGCGCTGAAAGAGGTGGTGCCAGCAGGGAGGCGGTGTCCGGGGAGCGCGCCAGGTCTCAGGCTCTGGCCCAAAGTCCGGGGAAGGGCCAGGTGCCCGCATCCCACCGCTGCCTCACCAGTTCCAGGAGACCAGGGCCGGGGGCGCTAAGTGCTGGTAGGCGGGGAAGAGGCCGAGCGCCGCGCAGGGCCCGAAGGCCGCATAGCCCGGCAGGGGGCAGGCCGCGGCGCGGGGCGCGCTGCTCTTGTCCTGGGCGACAGCCGAGGCCACCTCGCCGCCGCCGCACGGCTGCCCGTCGCGCACCAGCACCGGCACCACCACGCGGCGCAGCCGGCTGGGCTGAGCCCGCAACTCCGCGGCGGCGGCCACATCGGCGGCCCCCGGCGCGCGCGCGCGCTTCAGCTTGTAGCGATGGTTCTGGAACCAGATTTTGACCTGAGTGGGCGTGAGGCGCAGCAAGCGCGCCAGCTGCTCGCGCTCGGGCGCCGACAGGTAGCGCTGCTGCCGGAAGCGCCGCTCCAACTCCAGTGTCTGCGCCTTGGAAAACAGCACCCGCCGCTTCTTCCTCTTCTCCGCGTCCGAGCCCGGGGACCGCCGCTCTGCCGAGTCGGGCGCGCTGGTCTCGGGGCCGCTCTCGTCCGAGGCTGGAGAAAAGCGACGCGAGCCGGTGAGACGCCAGCCCCTCCGCGCGCCCGCTGCCACCTGCGCGCGGGCGTCGAGCCACCGGCCCGAGCGCGCCTCGCTGCCCGCGCTTTTGGGGGGCAAGGCAGCTTCCTTCCCTGGGCCACATCTGGAGACCCCCTCCCCTCTGAACCGGGTAACCTCGCTGAACCGCAGCCTGGGACCGCGCCCAGCCCACCCGCCGGTCCTCTTAGGGCAGCACCAGTCGCTGCGCTGGCGGACGAATATGTCACACGCGGGGTCACCGACACGGATCACCTTCAAGTTAACAGGGCGACAGTTTGCCGAGGCTTGCACAAAACAAAACCAAACCACCCAGACCCAGACGAGCTAGGCTTGCCCATGCTGCGCATCCCAGACCGAGGCCTGGGGGAACTGACGTTGTTTTAAGCCTTTAAGAGCGATGCCCTGAATACGGAACTATTCTGACCGCGAGAAACGTTAACCCAAACCCCGGGCGCTGCTTCCAAGGGAGGCACAAGGGAGCTGCTCAAGATGCGCCAAGCGGAGCGCCTGGCACAGGGGTTTGAGGAGGACGGGGCGTCCGGTTCCAAGACTGGGGACCATGCAGACTCTGAAGTGGGATTTGGGCTTCCCTGTCCTGCAGGGGTCGGATTCCGTGCGCCCCCCACCCCGGGCCCCCGACCTCGCCGCCGCGGCCCCCCCCCCGCGTACTCACAGGGGTAGTGGCCGCGCTCCGATTCCAGCCAGGTGGCGCAGGTCCTGGGGGCGCGAAGCTCCGGTTCCTGCCGCCGCAGGTGCTGCGCATCCTGCTCGGGTAAATCCAGGAGGCTGCGCACGGTGAAACTGAGGCGTCCGGGGGTGGCCATGGCCGAGGAGGGGAAGGAGACGGGGCCGGGTAGACGGGGAGCAGAAGGGCAGCGGAGGACGCCGCGCCTACGGTTGGGCGTGAGGGGCGCGCGCCATGCGCTGGCTGCCGGGATATTAGCGCGTTTACAGCCCAATCCGTGTTTATATAAACAGCTCTTCCCACCCAGCAGGCTTTGAAAGCCGAGGTCTGGGTCTCCAGGGTGTTAAGTACCTGAATGAGTGCCGGACCAAAGCCCCGCGCGCCCGGAAGGTGCCACCTCCGCCCCCCTCCCCGCCACGCCCCCTCCCCCGCCCCTTGGCGCCCTGTTACCTCCTAGAGGCGGCAGGAAGCAGCCCTCTGCATTAGCGATTCTGTCTGATTAGCCCAAAGTGGGGGCAGATAATGGGGATTGTTACCAGTGAATAACATCTTGGGTGGCGAGCGATAGCCACCACCCGCCCGTCCCAACCCCAGCTTCCTCCTGCTGGGCCAACGTGGGGCCTGGCCCCGCGCGAGCTCCGGGAATGGTGGGGGCGGCATGGGTGGGTTTATGAGCACCCAGGAATTTATTCTGTTTGCATTATTCCCTTGAGCTAGTTTGCTGGAGTGCTCGTTTTCCGCAATTACCCGGAAAGCGATTTACAAGGCAGCGTTAAACTGGCGCGCTCCTTCAGGTTTTGCTTGGGCCCCCTCAAAAGATTTAGACAAGATTCAGGCGGAGTGGCCTGAGCCACCACCTCCTCACATCTACGGGAGGCCGCTAGGCGCCCCCCCACACACACCCCAAATGCACCCCCCCAGCTTTCTGGGTGCTGGCAGCATCTGGGGCCCCCTAACTCTGGCTCGTTCCCTCAGGCTGGCAAAAACGGAGGCAGAATCTGGCCAAGCTCTTCAGGTCCGAGGTGCTAGTCTCTCTGGCCTGGTGGCTGCCAGACGGGGGCGGGGGTCCGGTGGCCAGGCTCCTCGGAGTGACCTGGAGCCTGCTCGCTCTGGTGTCCGCGGGAGGTGCGTTTCTCAGAGCGGCCTGCGGAGTCTAAGCCTTCTTGGCGTTGCCAGACCCTCTCTCACCACTTGTGCGCCTGGGTTTAGTGGCCTTAATGGCAGGACGCTGCGTTATCTGCGAAAACAGGCAAGACCCCTCCCTTACTCCCCCACCCCCTGTCCTTTCGCAGTTACCAGTGCAGACCAGTGCAAATGGGGGGGGGGTAAACTAAGCCCACCCGGCAGAAAAGACCCCCCCGGCTCAGGATTTCTCCAAGATTTTCTAGTCGGAGCAAAACTAGCTTCCACCCAGGGGGGGGAAATATCAGGGTTTTAGGCGTCGTGAGGTTGCCTGCGTGGTTACATTTTATTGACCATGGTTTCGCCTTGACAGCCCTTCAGTACAGGGCCCAGTGAGCACGCTCTCAGGGGCATCTGGTCCTGCTGCCGGGGTTTGGTTGTTTGGTTGCTAAATTTTAGCGAGAGGCGCTTTGCATGGGTGGCCACACCCTAAGTCTTGGCTCCACCTGAGGTGAATTCGGACCAGGTTTCCTTGCAGCAATCGCGACGCAGTTGACAAGGGTGCATCCCTCTTGGCTGCTTCCCCTATCAAGCGTGCCGGAGGCGCTGGGGGCTGCAGAGCTCGCTGGGTGGTCGGGCGGAGGCAACCCCAATACAGGCCAACTGCTAGGCCTGGGACAAAGGGGAAATGGAGCTCGACGCCCCGGACCTGTTGGAAGCATTTGTTCCAGTCAAGATTTTGCATTTGTTCAGTCCGAAATAATGCTTGATTGACGCCTGCTTACAATGCGCTTTAGCGGGCAGGGATAAATCGGAGCTTGTCCTGTGTTGTCATGGTTTTCAATGGGGTTCAATGGGGTTGGGAGCACGATCAACTGCTGGCCTTCTCTCTGAGGTCCCTGGCAATAGATTTATTAGTTATGTCTTTTTAAATAAGATTAAACTGAAATTACTTGGCTGTGCTCCCTGAGGTTGGGAGGAACATGAAGGAAGAAGGGAACATGGATTAGAGAGGAGGTGGCAGAAATTGGAAACTTGATGCCCACTGCATCCAAACAACCAGGCTCCTAGCATTTTAAAATAAGGGCAGGTCAAGACTGATCCAAGGTCTCATGGATTTATCTACAATTAGCCAGATGTCTGATGTCCTCTGCCAGCTCATCCTTAGAGATGCAAGGAGGGTACAGACCTGAGCATACATTAGCACAGATTCCCACATTCCAGTTCCAATCATGAGACTGTCCGGTAGAAGGAACTCTGCCCTGCGATTCCGTTGGCACCTGGCTCTACACCTAACTAGCCTAATCAACTCATCTCTCTGAACCTCTCTTTTTCTCATCTGAGTCAGAATAGGCTTGGACTCTACCTGTTTCACAGTTCCATAAATCATGCAAAAGGCATTTATCTAAACCATCATCATTGTGAAGATCTGCCCACCCCCTCCCACGCAGGAACTGTCATCCCAGGAACTGCGGTTCCACATTCTCTGGAATGTTCTGGGAAAGGATGTGTCATCTTTTGAGTTTCCAAAGGACCCTCCACAGGGGTAGAGGGGAATAGATAACAATTTTGGAAAGAGAACTAAATCAGAAGATGTAAAAGAGGAGTCTTTCTTGGAGTGACTGACCTCTCTTAGCCTTTTAATCTATTTAACATCCTAAGCCCACACTGACATGTAGAAATAAGTAAATGGCACTCTTCAGTTCTTAAGAGCTCTTCAGTATCAAATATTTGCTTTTACTCTTAGTATTTGGCTCCCAAGGAGATACATCCACCCATCCACCCCTCAGATCTAACTGTTGTGCTCTGGGGAGGATCTAGCTCTAGGATTAGCTCCAAATATTACTTCTAGCCTCACCTTCCCTGACCCAGGAATAGTATTCTTGAATCTCAATCTGTGTTTGGAATTCCCTGGGAAAGTCTACCTACTGATTCTAGAAGGAGTTGCAACTTTCCTGGTTCATAGTGCAGTCCTCCCTCTTCTAAAGGTGACTGTGATAGTAGAGTCTTTCTTTTGACTCTGCTTTCAGGCTTAATCTAAATTACCTTCTTGAGCTAGAACCTAGGGACTTCAAGAAGAGGGCGTTCCATTTAAATTGTATCTTCTAACAAAATGGAGAACAGGAGGCAGAGAGGCAGAGTTATTAGCGAAAGATGCTTTCCTTATTGCCTCCTCACACTAGATAAATCCAAAAAGACCTGAGAGAAGAAAATGAAGTTTCATATTGGGTCAGTTGAATAAAGTAGCCAAGATACTAAGTTTTATACATGTTGGAAATATCTATCTTAATTGCTTTCAATTCATAAAAGATTGCTAGAATCACCAGTATACCTCTAGCTGGACACTGTGTCCAGATTTTTAAATATTGTTTAATATTCTGGACACTTGAATTTATTTTGCAACTCTATCTGGTTTGTGAGTATTATTAGTTGAGTAGAGAAGTATGCCTCCCTGTTATTTGATCTAGTGCATCTCAATATCAATAGGAATTCTTAATCTTTAGGCATCTGTGGTGCAGTGAATGTATTTAAGCAGACTGCTCTGATCACTGAGAGCACTATCTAGTACATCACTGCTGCATGCTTAAGAATTTAAGACTAGAAAATTCTGAAATAAAAATAAAGTATCTTGATGTTTTTTAAAAAAATGATTGCATCTATATCTTGCATTCTACTTTTAAATCCTTCCATTTTGGTTAAGTGTTTCACAAAATCCTGCAAATCTATACAGTATTGAAGAGAGGCAACATTGCAAATTCCCCTTGATAGATGGAGGGCCCTCAACTGCCAGGACATTTTTCTTTGCCTCATAGCAACTGCTCTCCTTAAAAAAAAAAAAATCAGTATTCTGGTTAAAATGGTGCAAGGAAAATAAAATGAGATTTTGACACTTCTAAGAAGAAGTGAATCTCAACTGGCTTAGGATGGAAAGAAAAGGCAGCATTTAAAATCAGACCTCTTTGCCTTTCCTTCTGAAAACAAGTTGCCATGAATAAGTAAACATTTCCCTTTTAATGGCTAATAATCAATTGCTTGGTGGTGGTCCAGCCTTGGCTGCAATTCTTTCTTGTTGCATTGATGATATATATACACACAGGACAAGAAACAGCAATTACTTTCAGACAGAATTTAGTACATCTTTTGAAATGGGCTTTAGATTTTATTGTTTAATGTCGAATGACAGGACTTAAAAGATCCCATATTGACCTTGCGTGGGTGTCTTTGTTGTTATTCAACTATGTACATGAAAAAATAGATGGGTGGGGGAATGAGTCAGTGAATAAAGTCAATGTATTAAAAAGTAAATATATTTAATTAAATATCCTGTAGTCTTTATTTCCCAAGGAGTCAGCAGGGAACTTTGAATTCTCAACTAGCTTCTTGAACATTTCTGATCTTTTTTATGCTTTACAATGGTCTAGTAAGGGTAGCTATGGTCACTTGGAATATGCAATTATCAGACTAAGAATGAGATCTTGCTTTGAGGGAGGGATGTCAAAGTTTATTTGTTCAGAGCTGGACTTCTCATTTTGGTCTAATCTTTATTTTTCAAGACACCAATATACAATACTTTGTTAACTGACATGTAGTTTATATAACATACGATTTTTATTGGTGGCTACATAATAGAAGTAGCCCCAAGGCCCCAAGTCACACTTAATGGCAGGGTATACTAACTCACACATGTAGTTTATGATACTTGCTCCAAGACTTCACATAGGCATATAAGCTACAGTCCTTGCTTATAGCCATCAACAACTAGTTGAACTCAGTGAACTTTATTTTTTCTTTAATTACCCTAACACTATACCAAGATCTCTTTTTTGTTTTTAAGCCTACTTTATTTTGTTTTGAAATTAACTTGAGAATTTCTAAAAGATTACATTATTAAACAGATATTGTCTCTGTGATATTTGAAAATACCTTGAATGCTAAACTAGATATTATTTTGGAGAAAATTTTTAATATTTGCTGATGAGGATTATAGGATCGCAGAGGGGTAAAGAATTAAATATTCTGTCATCTTATTAGTGATGGTGATAGCAGTAATAAAATATCACTTTATGTTTTATGTATTTGAGAATGTTTGCAATATGCACTCACAGTTGTTACCAAATCCTGAATCAGATTACCTAGAAGAAGCAAAGCTTAAGGGGAGACTTGAAAGTGGATAGACTGTGATATTTCTAGAATTGAAGAAAGAGTTGGAGCAGGAGGGAGGGAATGAAGAGGCTCTAAAGAGGGAAAAGAGAGTGTATTGTAATAGAGGTATTAGTAAAAAATGATTAGAAGGTGAAAAGAGAGAGTGTGCTAGTTTAGGGCTCTGTTTTCAATTTGCTTTCATTAATTTGAGAAAAAAAATACATGAACTGGGAAGCTCAATCAATAGTGGCTTCTATACATTCTTTCCTAAAGTGTTTAGATTTCTAAAAATATCTATAACTTCCAGTTAGAAGATAAAAAGGTCATGGGGATGTGTTGTAAACCATGATGACCATGGTTAACAGTACTGTGCTAAAGATATGAAAGGTGCAAAGAAAGTAGAGTTTAAAAGTTCTTATCACACAAAAAGAAATTGTAATTATGTGTGGTGATGGGTGTTAATAAACTTTTTCCAGTAATCATTTTGCAGCATATACTTAAATCAAATTATCATGTTGTACACCTAAAATGCAGGCAATGTTATATGTCAATTATGTCCCCATAAATTAAAAAATCATAATACATGACAATAAATCTCAGCTCTAGAGCACTTCAGGTTTTTCTAGATTGTATTTCATTTAACCCTTAAATGTTCCTTTGGAAAACTCTTTTTCTTTATTCCATGAGGAGGCAAAAGTATACAAAAGGACTATTAAATAACAAACAGTAGGAATTTCCCCACAATATATAGTAAAAGAGCTTACATAGGTTTACTGCAGCCAGTGAAAATCCCTCAGCCAGCAAAGGTGGTCGTCTTTGTGCTCTTGATTAAATGGGTATTTGCTCTGAAGTCACATACTAGACAAAGGAAACAAAACAAAATAAAAATGTCCTTCGTGTTCTGTTTTTCAATCATTTGTGTGAAGAGGTTTTTGGCCTTTATCACTGTCAGTGAAAAAGTTCTTCATTGGAGAGACACATTCCACTCACCCTGCTTCTTGTGCAAAGGCAGCTTACCATGGAAACTACCTCTGGAGCTATCAGACAAATATATAGCAGCTCAACAGCTCAACATTGAACATTTACTTTTAGTTTAATCACAACAACAGGATAGGAAGAAGGGTAATTAGAATATTTTGAGAATGTACTGCTTTTTTTGTCTTACTCTGAATCCTGCACTCAAGTTGAACTTGTTCAAGTTGGAAAAAAAATAGAAAATGACTTACAGGAAATTCTGATACTAAAAATTGTTTGCTATGTATTTAATACAACTATATGATAAAGCTGTACATTTTTTGGGTTTAAAAATTTGATAGCTTCAGTGTTCCCATTTTTAATTTTCTTTAATCTATTTTCTTTTAATTTGTTTTGAACTTAAATTAAGTAAAACAAATATACAAAAGTTCCCCAAATTTCTCCTGCTGAACAGTTTTGTGGGATTTTTTCCCCCAGTTTATCCAGAGCCATATTAAACTGCTAGTTTATCTGTAACATTTTGCTTTGTAATGTGAACCTGAAAAGAGAGTGCTTTTCAAAAAGAACTTTCATTGCTTTTTATTCCACCTTCTTATCAGGCTGTAATTTAATTTATAGCCAATCCCAGCACTCCCTTGAGTTCCAGCAAGTGTGTTTCCAACTTCCCATTGTCCGTGGGTCACATGAGCCAACTGTAAATTTCATTTGTGTCTGACACAAATCCCCACATGCTTTATGTTCCCATTGCTCATTTTCATTATTAGCTCCTCAAATGGGTACAGTTTACAAAAAATTAGATCAATGTATTTCTCAATGTCATCAGTAGGCACACATTGGTTTTTGTGTTGGTAATTGAAATTCACTTCTTAGATACTGGAAACATGTATCTTTGGGTGGTTTGTGGCATGAGAAAGAAAGGTCATACCCTCAATTTCAGTTGCTTTTTTTAAGCAAAAATAATTGGATGCTTGGGTTGTAAAACAAATTTAGAGCAGATATATTAAAGAAATAATATATGTACCTAAAGTCAGACATTCTGTTTCTTGTGTTTAATTAAGATAACCTTATAATGGTGAACACTGTGGAAGTTCAGATGCCAAAATACAGAGGGTTGCACAATGTTAAACAGCTTCCTGACTTCTGTAGTAACAATAAAATAAAAAACAACCAGGTTGCATGAATTATTTCAATCTTTATTTTATAGAACCACTAGAAAATGTACATGTGTATCTCTTTGTAATGTACATTCTTTGTTTTTATCTGATTGAGATTTTTTATCATTCAGATCCTAGGAAAGTCAAATCTGAAAAATTTTCTGTTATTCAAATCCTAATAGGATCCTGATTGTGATGTCAGTTGATTGGTTGGTCACAAGCCTTTTCCAAAAGGCAGGCAGCATAGGAGGGCTGAGGGGAACCTACAGTTGTCTCTAGGTGAATCTGGACGTTTACACTGAAAGGTGGTGGAAGTGGCTGTGTGAAGGACAGAGGCAAGGAGAAAGAAGGAAGCAAGGACCCCTGGTTCAGCTGGGCTATCAGCCACCGCCATTCAGCTGGGGGTTGTTAGGAGGAAGATGAGTAGCAGGGGATAGGGTTGTTTTTTTGTTTTTTTGTTTTTTTTTTGAGACTAGGTCTCACTATTTTTGCCCATGGAACCGCAGGCTCTTGTTGCCCAGGTTACCACAGACTCAAGCAATCCCCAGCCTCAGCTTCCCAGGTAGTGGGATTACAAGTGTGCACCACCACGCCCAGCTATTTTTTTGGAAGTAGGTCTCACTACGGGCCCCAGGTGGGACTCGAACCGCGATCCCTGGCCCTGGCCGCTTCATAGGCTGAAGCTTACAGGCTCAAGCCCACCGTGCCCGGCTAGGGGATAGGTCTTATCACCTCTGGAGAACCAAGCAGGAAGTGCAAAGGGGAAAGGGTGGTAAGAAAACTCCCTTAATCCATGTACAAAAATCAACTCAAAATGGTTAAGAGACTTAGAGATCAGACCTGAAACCATAGCATACATAGAGGAAAACTTGGGCAAAACTCTCCATGAACTACAGTTCAGAAATCCATTTCTGGAAACATCCACAGATGGCAAAAAAATTGAAGGAAAACATAAACAGATGGGACTACATCAAACTGAAAAGCTTCTGTACAGCAAAAGAGACAACAGAAAAAACTAAAAGATGCCCAACCGAATGGGAAAAAATCTTTGCTCTCCACATGAGTGATAAGGGTTTAATAACGAAGATCCACAAGGAACTCACACAACTAAGCAAAAGCAAAACAAAAAGCCCAATCAAAAAATGGGGAGAAGAACTAAAAAGACACTTCTCCAAAGAGGAAATACAAATGGCCAACAGGCACATGAAAAATTGCTCAACATCGCTAGTAATAAGGGAAATGCAAATCAAAACCACAATGAGATACCACCTTACACCAGTAAGAATGGCCCACATCCAAAGAACAGGCAAC
>PVHY01018360.1:0-29389 GCA_004024945.1 Uropsilus gracilis
TATGAACAGGAGGGAAAGGGGGGGAAGGGAGGGGAGGGAGGGGGGGGAGGCAAACCCTTGAGATTACAAAGTTGTGAAATTTATATATAAATAAAGAAAAAAAAATAAAAAAAAAATAAAAAAAAAGAGGTTTAAATGGTGTTCCCATCTTAATATAACAAAGTACTCATTTTACTGTGAGTGCTGCCCAACCCCAGCAGGGCAATACCCACCGAGATTTGCCTGGATGTAAAAAGTGCTTCCATGATAGAAAAAGAAGAGGAAATGTTAGGGGGCTGTGGCCCTCAGTACTGGTGTTGATGTGTTAAAGTAGCTATTGTTAGCATTGGTGGGTGGAGATTTGGAGAAGGAAGTTAAGCCTTCTCTTGAGAAAAGGGGATTAAAGGATCAGGGAGGGGACAGAGATAAAGACAAGTGAAAGAGACAGAACAGAACAGAGAACAGCAGAGAAGAGAACGGAAGAGGACAAAGAGGAGAATAGAGACGTAAGGAGCAGAGAGGAGCAACAGGGAGGCTGGAGGTCTCAGAGCTGCCGCTGCCATGAGGGGCAGCAGGGAGGAAAGGAAGCCAAGCTGTGGGCTTCCATCCCCATGCCCAGCCCAGGCCGGTGAGGAGCCCAGGGAAGCATGTTGGAGAAACTTGTGTCCTGTGTGAGCTGTCTTGGAGAACTGAGGAGAGTTTGCTGTGTTGCTGTTTTCAACGTGAGATGTTTGAAGCGCTTGCTGGGTTGCTGTACTGAGTGAGTTTTGCTGATGCCAGGGCCACTGTGGAGCTGGAGCTGATGGAATGCCGGAGCTGTGCCTTTTGGAGAAGAGTTGAATATGCCACCCTGGTCTTCCTCGTCGGATTTGAATCTCCTGCTTTTGGAGAAGGATTGACAATGCCATCTTGGCTTCTTCTGGCTTGCAGTGAGTGCAGCTGTGTCTTTGAAGAAGGAGCAGTGGCGCCACCTTAACTCCTTCATCTGGCTCAAGGTGTGGCAGTCACCATTTTGTGGACACATGGCTGCTGAAGCCATGTGCACTTTGAACTAGAGACTGGACTGTGTGGTAAGATTACTAAAGGGGTTCAACCCCTCCGGGACTCTTTTCCAATTTGTCTTTTAAGAAGTAAATTTGTTTTTTTGCCTCCTCTTAACGTTTATGTGGTCTTGCTACTGCATGCGCGGGCTAGGGAGAACCTGGTGTGTGGCTGGCTTTAAAGGGGCCAGCTGCTACCCTTTGTAGGTTTGGGTAAGCACCCCATTTTGTCTGCTTTCTCACCCAATATCAGAAAACTGCTTTATTACCCAGTCACATCAGGAAGCACACCCATGCTGGGATCAGGAATTGCCTACTGCTCTATTGAGGCTGAGGTTAGCTCCCCAAATGCAAGTTTAAGTTTAAGACCTTATAAAATAAATCTACGAATAACCATTGCAGAGTAAATTCAGACTCAAGCCAGAACCCCAATATGGGCAGTATTGAAGTGTTCAGGTATTGATACCATTAGCTGTGTCTTAAAAAAAAAAAAAAAAAAAAAAAACAGTTTGTTTTTTTTTTTTTAATGACTTTACACAGGAGAAGGGGACTTTTACTTTGTGGCAAACCTCAGGTGGGAAAGAGGAAATCTATCACTTAGAGAGTATGTAGAGGATAATTAGAGCCTTTGATCTTTTTCTAAAAAAAAAAAGAGAGAGCTAAAAAGGAAAGGATCAGAGACAGGAGGGAGAGACTTGGGGGAAAGAGAGACATGAAAATAGCAGGCCGGTATAGAGTAGCCCCAGTGACCAGGCTGAATAGAAGCCCCCTGGAAGAGTGAGCTGGTGGTAGCGAGAAGCCATGGTGGCCAGCAGAAAAGTAGCTGGTGTGAAGAGTTTGGCACTGCAACAAGGTGGCATAGTAAACTGGTACCTGGAGATGGCCAGGAATTTGGAAAGCTGATTTGTGCATCAGCAACTGAAAAAAAAATTGAAGAGCCTTGGAGAAGCAGAGCAGCTTAGCTGGTATGTGGCTCATGCACTGGTAAACCAAGAGGCATATTCTAGAGGCCCCGGAGTGAGGTACAGAGGAGCCCGTGGAAAATGGACTTTGCTAAAGTCAAACCGGGTTTCAGAGGTATTGTCATTGATTAAGTTTTGCAAATATTTTTCTGAGGTAGGTAAAGGCTTTTCCTACCCAAAATGAGATGGTTCAGATAACTGTTAAAATGTTAATCCAAATGATAGTTCGTTTCAGCTTACCAACTGCTATTGGTTCTGGAAATGGCCTGGCTTTCATAGCCCAAATAATGAACTCAGTATCCCAGCATTGCAAATTAAGTAGAGTTTGCATTATGCTTACCAACCACAAAGCTGGGGGAGGGGAAAAAATAATAAATCGCACTTTTATGATATTTGCTAAATTGCTTATAGCGACTGGCAGAAAAAAAAAAGGAGTCTTCTTTCCTTCGTGCTCTTCCAAGTAAGATGTACACATTATGTCCATGGTTTTATTCCCTTTAAAATCCTGTTTGGAAATCACCCTCTCCTCCCTAAGTTGCAGACTAAGGTCATGGCTGTTAACCATTCCCTTTTCCAGCCCCTCCAGGCACTACAACTTGGACTCATCCAGTTGTCTGGGAGGTTTTTGGAGACTCCAGCAAGCCTGATGACAATCTTCCTCACCCTCAGCTGGGTGACTAGTGTGGACTGGTCCTCCTACAGGCTGTGCAGTCTTCAGTGTAAAAGAAAAATAAAGACTCTCTGTGGCAGTGGGGACTGGGGAATGGACTCTGAGAGCAAGCAGGGGGAGGGATTGAGAGAGGGGAAAGGAGGTGCCATCCCACAGCACTAGGTGGGAGAGCTGGTAAGCAATTCCTATCTGGGCTGTGAGGTGCTAAAAGCCTCCATGGATTATGTGACCTCTGTCTTTTTAACAGTGCAGAGGGGTGGTCCTCTGGGTACCTGCCCATTGCTTCTGAGGAGTCAGTGAGTTGATAAGTTGACTCAAAAGTTAAAAAAAAATTTTTTTTGTCGGTATTAAAACAACTATTTGAGATCCTGGGGCACTGAAATTTCCCAGAGGATTCGGTCTGATGACATCTTCTTCCAAAAAAGGGGGGCAATGATGGGTAGCACAGAGTTTGGGCTGAGTCTCACATTAAGCACCACCAAAGTAAGCAGTGTCTCCTCCCCTAATGGCAGCTCCCTCCTCTCAAGGAAAACAAACGGATAGCAGCTCCTGCCTGGTAGATAACCCAGCACATGTGCTTGTAAATTTAATGTATGTGTCTAAATATGTCTGCCATGTTTTACCTCTGCTTGGTTTTGGAATAAGGACGCAAATGTGTAACCTGAGCTTCGCAAAATGATATAAAAAGACCTGCAGATGAGCAGTCAGGCCCCTGAGTCTCCCTTGACTCAGTAGCCCTCAGCTGAGCTTATGCTGAGCCGTGTTTGATTCAGGGCCTAATAGTAGCTCTCTCATATTTGCTATAAAAAAGGGGAGGGAGAATATGTGAGGAACTGTGTTCTCATTACTCTATTTCTGGCCTGCTCTGATAAGCTGCTGAATATTTGCCTAATGAGTACGGAGGGAAAGGCAGAAAGTCCTTGACTGTTGACAGAGTTAATTTGTAGAAGTGTGGAGGTCACTCTTTGGCCACATTTGAGAAGCTTAGACTGTACTTGCTAGTAGAGATATGCTTATAACCATGTGACCCTGGATCAAACCTTCTTTTGTTACTGATTGCTTCATGTTTTATATAAAAGTCTGGTTCTAAATAGACTCAGGTGCCACAGTCCAGTGAGAGAGGCTGTGAGCCCTTCCATCTGAGTTTCAGCCTAAGTGTCAATCGTTAACCTCCCCCTCAACCATTCGATCACATCACTGTTGGCTTGCGACAGCAAGTGTCTCAGCTGGCATCTTCTCACCCCCTCCAACTTGAAGCAGGCATTTCACACAAAGTCCCAACTCTAGCAAGTTCAACTCAAGGAGTTACACAGATTACAATTTTTCATCTTCTTGGTAAACAGGCCCCAAGATTTCCAATATACACAGATTCCAAGTTTTCCAGCAAAGTATCATCTCTTTTAAAAAAGTTCAAATTCCAATTTTCAAAACCAAAGAGCCAAACTTGTGATTCTTGTAACTTTTCCTCTTCCCTAAGTTGACCAAATCTGGGGCTGCTGAGCTTCCTGACCAAGCCCTTGATAGCCTTTCTCACCACACTACTTTTCTTGCAGTTCTTATTCTTTCATGCCTGACCCCACTGCTTCTTTTCACGCTTGTCCTCATGTGAGCATCATCTGAGTTCTTTCTCCTTTTTTCTCCTGGGCACCCCTTTCCAGCTGTGCCCCCATCAGCCCCTACTTACACTACTGAGTTGGGAAGAATCTTTGGTTGCCTTGTTTTAATTTCATTTCTGGAATTTTCCCTTATTGCTTAACTTTTAATCTCCAAAAACAATGGGTTGCATACTTTTTTCACTTGGAAATATGTTGGTGAAAACAAAAATGGCAGTGATTCAGGAAATACTTGAGTGCTTTACTGAGATGCCTCAAGGATAGTGTTCATGGATTTCCCTTAATCACATGTAAGAAGTGCCGGCATGTGGTTGAGCAGTGTAAATTCAAGTCCAGTAAACATTGGAGTTCCTGGAAGGAGTCTTGTATGCTTCTCATCCTCACTTTTATTCCCCTTCTGCTCGCAACACACACTTTCTCAAGGAACTGTTGTTAAAGCAAAAATTTCTCCATACCTGGCAAACTTTTACACTGATATAGTAAAGAAGTCATAGATATGCTGGTTAATGTCACCGTGTTCACTATGCTTTTACAAACTTGTGTACAGAGGGGCTTACCAGTGATCAAAAAATTCAACCCATATTCAACTGTGACAAAATAATGTAGAATATATGCTAGCATTAAGTTGAAGTACCATTTTGTTATGCTTAGTCAGAAGTACTGGAAATGTAAAGACATATTAAATATTTATTGTATGGTAGGTACACTGCATACTCTTGTTGCCTTACATAATTTAAGCACAATACACCTATCATCTTCAACTTTAAATTTGCTCTGTTATGACCATTGATGAGCTCTCCAGTTGAATCTACCATGTTCTTGTTCTTTTCCATACTGACCTGAGCCCTACTGTACTTTGTTACTATTCATTGAGTGAATACTCCATGCCTTCCTTTAAGCTTATGGTAGATACTCCATAAATATCTTGAATGAATACTTATAGGAATGGGATGGATTAAGATAGATAGATAGATAGATAGATAGATAGATAGATAGATAGATAGATAGATAGATAGATAGACAGACAGATAGATAGACAGATAGATAGATAGGTAGATAGGTAGATAGGTAGGTAGATGTGGGAGCTGACCTGAAATGGGGGACCCATGGGGTGAAAGCACCCATGGGCAAAGCTCTCTGCCCCCACAGGAGGGGTGTTTTTGGGAGCTGACCTTTACAAGGGGACCTTTAGGGCGCTGCCCCCAGACCCCAGGCAAGGGAGTTGTTGAGGTTATCCTCTGATTTACTAAACAATTTTAAGCAGCCCTGCGGTCAGGGTATTTCCCTAAAAAAGTCAAAGCAAATCCTACTTACCTTGGTGGAGTTTTAGTGAAGGAATAACAAAAGATTGTTTTGGAATGCCTTTGAGAAGTTATGTTAAAATGTTTAAGTTTTAAAGCAAATCCAATTTACCTTGGTGGAGTTTTAGTGAAGGGATAATAAAGTAAAAGATTGTTTTGGGATGTTTTTGGGAATGTTATGTTGTTAGTTAAAATGTTTAAGTTACACCTAGGATAAATCTGCAATCTGTTGATATGTTAATCGCATATACTCATAGAATGCTGATGTAATTGCCTAAAACACTATATATATCCACAAAAACCTCAAATAAATCGCAGCAGATTCATCACCCCTTGAGTGTGTGTCTGTTCGCCAATCGCCGGCCCTGTATCTTTCCTGCCCAGCTGAACTCTGGTTATCCGCGGCCTGCGTCCTTGCCCGAACGGTAGGTAGGTAGGTAGGTAGGTAGGTAGGTAGGTAGGTAGGTAGGTAGGTAGATAGATAGATAGATAGATAGATAGATAGATAGATAGATAGATAGATAGATAGATAGATAGATAGATAGATAGATAGATAGATAGATAGATAGATAGATAGATAGATAGATAGATACATAGATACATAGATACATAGATACATAGATACATAGATACATAGATAGATACATAGAGAGGTAGATAGAGGGGTAGATAGAGGGGTAGATAGATAGATAGATAGATAGATAGATAGATAGATAGATAGATAGATAGATAGATAGATAGATAGATAGATAGATAGATAGATAGATAGATAGATAGATAGGTAGATAGGTAGATAGATAGGTAGATAGAGGGGTAGATAGAGGGTTAGATAGGTAGGTAGGTATGTAGGTAGGTAGGTAGGTAGGTAGGTAGGGGGATTTCCAAATTGGTGAATTATCCTACCACCTCTTTTCTACCTTGCTCAAGGAAATAATAGATTGACTACTAAATCAAGAACTGACGTAACCATGGACACAGGTAGATTAGTCCCAGCTTGTCTTCCACTTCACCATCTTTTCCTTAGAAGGTATTATTTTGGATTTGGTTTCCTTTCCCCCTCACATATCTGAGTGTTTGGTGGGCCCAGGTAAGTCAGAAGGTGGAGCCAGAGTAGAAAGATGTGGTTAATAACCATTATCTTAAGGGGGAGCTATTTGAAGTGAACATGAGTGTGGACCTGGATGGCCCTGTGTGAATTCAACTAACTTGTTTAGGATCAAGTTGACCCCAAGCTGCACTATGGCTTTATGTTGATACACTCTGCCTCCTGAAGTAATTACTGCATTTTTGCAATACAGTGTCCTTTTCCCCATATTGCTTTTTGCTATAGAGCTATCTGCTGCACATAGCCACTTTAATATCAAGTATAGTGATGTGACATGCTCTGCATTTAGTGGAAATATGTGGTCTGCTTTGACCTTCATGATGGATCTTCCAGGATTGTCTGCCTGGCCTCCATTAAAACCATGTCTGCCAGCTACAGAAAGGTAAGGAGGCAGCATAATTCCTAAAGCCTCCCTTGTCTGGCAGTTTCTAAAACCTCCCTTGTCAGGCCAATTTCTTAACCTGAGAGCCACTGGTTTAGAATTCTTTTTTTAACATCAAATAATTTATTTAAATATAAATTTTACATCTTTGTAATTCCCAGGATTCAGCCCCCCACCCTCCCTGATCATTCCCCCTCAGTCCCACCCCCCCCGACTTGGAGTTGTGTGCTTCAATTTGGTTGTTAGCTCTTTTTTGTTTGTTTTTTACTTTTCTTCATAGCTTTTTGTTTATCTTTCCCAAGTCCCATATAATAGTGAAACCATTTGGTGTCTGTCTTTATCTTTTTGACTTGTTTCTGCTAATATGATTTCTTCTAGGTGTGTCCATGTTATCATAAATTCATCTAATTTGTCATTTTTAATTGATGAGTAATATTCCATTGTGTATATATACCACATCTTTTTCATTCATTCATCTGTTTTGGGACATTTGGGTTGTTTCCATGTCCTTGCAATTGTAAATAGTGCTGCAATAAACATGCGGGCACAGGTGTACCTTTGTACCCATACTGAGGTCTCCTTTGGGTAGATTCCCAGAAGAGCGATTGCTGGGCCAAAGGGTAGTTCCATTTTCATTTGTTTGAGGGTCCTCCACACCGCTTTCCATAGTGGCTGGACCAGTTTACATTCCCACCAGCAGTGTAAAAGCATTCCTTTCTCTCCACAGCCACGCCAGCACTTGTTGTTGCCTGTTTTTTTTTTTAATGTGGGCCATTCTCACTGGTATAAAGTGGTATCTCTGTGGTTTTGATTTGCATTTCCCTTATTGCTAGTGACATTGAACAATTTTTCATGTGCCTGTTGGCCATTTGTATTTCCTCTTTGGAAAAGTGTCTTTTTAGCTCTTATCCCCATTTTTTGATTGGGTTTCTTGTTTTGTTTTTGTTTAATTGTGTAAGTTCCTTGTGGATCTCGTTATTAAACCCTTATCACTCTTGTGGAGGGTAAAAATTTTTGCTCACTCTGATGGGCTTCTTTTAGTTTTTTCTGTTGTCTCTTTTCCTGTAAAAAAGCTTTTTAGTTTGATGTAGTATCTGTAGAAAGGGATTTCTGAATTGTAATTCATGGAGGGTTTTGTCCAGGTTTTCTTCTATGTATGTTATGGTTTTGGGTCTGACGTTTAAGTCTTTTATCCATTTTGAGTTGGTTTTTGTGCATGATGTGAAGATGTTGTCTTGGTCCATTTTTTTTGCAGGTTTTAGTCCAATTTTCCCAGCACCATTTATTGAAGAGACTATCTTTGTTGCAAGGTAAATTTTCCCCTCCTTTGTCGGATATTGACTATACATGTGTGGTTTTATTTCCAGGCACCCAATTCTGTTCCATTGGTCTGCTTGTCTGTTGTTGTACAAGTACCATGCTATTTTAATTATTATGGCCTTGTAGTATAACTTCAAGACTGGAATAGTTAGGCCTTCATTCTCTCTTTTTTTGGCTAGGAGGCTTTTTGATATTTGAGGTCTTTTGTTATTCCATATGAAATTCTGTAATTGTTTTTCTATCTCTTTAAAGAATGTCGCTGGTATTTTTATAGGGATTGCATTGAATGTGTAGATTGCTTTGGGAAGGATGGTCATTTTGATGATGTTAATTCTTCCAATCCATGAGCAGGGGATATCTTTCCATTTCCTTATGTCTTCCTCTCTCTCTTTTAGCAGTGTTTTAAAGTTTTCTTTGTATAGTCCTTTCACGTGCTTTGTTAGGTTTATTCCCAGGTATTTAATTGTTTTGGGTGCTATGGTGAATGGGATGACTTTTTTAATTTCTTCTTCTTCTTCTTGGCTTTTTGCATATAGAAAGGCTACTGACTTCTGTGTGTTGATTTTGTAATCGGCTACCTTACTGAACTGTTTTATGGTTTCAAGAAGTTTTTCTATAGATTTTTTGGGGTTCTCTACATAAAGAATCATATCATCTGCATATAATGATAGCTTCAGTTCCTGTTTTCCTATTTGTATCACTTTTATGTCTTTTTCTTGCCTATTGCCCTGGCTAGAACTTCTAGTACAATATTAAAAAGTAATGGAGAGAGTGGACATCCTTGCCTGGTTCCAGACCTTAATTGGAATGTTTTTAGTTTTTCCCCATTTAAAATGATGTTTGCTGTAGGTTTGTCATAGATGACTTTCATTATGTTGAGGTATGTTCCTTTGATCCCCAATTTTTCAAGGGTTTTTGTCATAAATGGGTGCTGAATTTTGTCGAATGCTTTCTCTGCATCTATTGATATGATCATATAGTTTTTGTTTTTCTTCTTGTTGATGTGGTGGATTATATTGTTTTCCAGATGTTGAACCATCCTTGTGACCCTGGGTTAAATCCCACTTGGTCATGGTGAATAATGCTTTTTAAGCATCACTGGATTCTATTTGCTAGGATTTTGTTTAAAATTTTTGCATCTGTGTTCATTAGGGAAATTGGTCTATAGTTTTCTTGGTGCTGTTAGTTTCAGTATGAGTAATGTTTGCTTCATAGAATGTGTTCGGAAGCTTTCCTTCTTTCTCAATTTTTGGGAAGAGTTTTAGTAGAGTAGGTGTTATTTCCTCTTTAAATGTCATGTAGAATTCATTTGTAAATCCATCTCGTCCTGGGCTCTTGTTTTTAGGGAGGGTTTTTATGACTGCTTCAATTTCAATGCTTGTGATCGGATTATTTAGGTTTTCTACTTCTTCTTTTTTCAATTTTGGGTGGTTGTATTTTTCCAAGAATCTGACCATCTCATCCAAGTTGTATTTGTTTTTATATAGGTGTTCATAGTAGTCTCTGATTATCCTGTGGATTTCTTTTGTGTCTGTTGCAATTTCTCCTTTTTCATTTTGATTCTGTTTATTTGAGTGCTTTCTCTTCTTTTCTTTGTGAGCTTTGCAAGAGGTTTATCAATTTTATTTATTTTTTCAAAGAACCAGCTCTTCGTTTTGTTGATCTTCTGGATAGTCTTTTTGGTTTCCAGGTTATTTATTTCTTCTTTGATTTTTATTATTTCTTGTCTTCTGCTGGGTTTTGGCTTTTCCTGTTGTTCTTTTTCTAGTTTTTCAAGTTGGGAGATGAGGTTTTTTCTTTGTATAGCTTCTTTGTTTTTGATATGGGCCTGTATTGCTATGAACCTTCCTCTTAGATATGCTTTTGCTTAGTCCCAGACATTTTGAAAAGTTGTGTCTTCTTTTTCATTCATTTTGAAGTAGGTTTTAATTCCTTCTTTAATTTCTTCAATTACCCACTCTTTGTTTAGTAGCATATTGTTTAGTCTCCAAGTATTGGCCACTCTTTTTGCTTTCTCTTCATTGTTAATTTCTAGTTTGATGCTTTTATGATCTGAGAAAAAGGTTGGTATAATTTTAATTTTTGTATATTTATTCAAATTTGTCTTGTCTCCTAATATGTGGTCAATTTTAGAGAAGGATCCATGTGCATTTGAAAAGAATGTGTATTCTTTTCCTTGTACAGTGTCCTGTAGATATATCTATGAGTTCCAATTGGCCTAGGTCTTCTTTCAAAGCTTTTGTGTCCTTGTTTAGTTTCTGTTTTGTTGATCTGTCCTTTGGTATGAGTGGGGTGGTAAAGTCTCCTACTATGTATGTGTTTTCATCAATATTTGTTTTCAGTTCTGCTAATAGCTACCTTATGAATCTTGGTGCGCCCTCATTTGATGCATATATGTTGATAATTGTTATGTCTTTCTGGTCGGTTGTACCCTGAACTATTAGGTAGCGACCATCTTTATCCTTTGTTACTTTTTTTATTTTGAAATCTGCTTTATCTGCTATGAGAATGGCTACCCCTGCCTTTTTGGGGGGACTGTTTGCTTGTAGGGTTGTTTTCCATCCTTTTACCTTCAGTCTATGCTTGTCTTTGGAGATTAGATGTGTTTCTTGGAGGCAGCAGAAAGTTGGGTTCTGCCTTTTGATCCAGTCCACTACTCTGTGTCTCTTTATTACTGAATTAGGACCATTAACATTTAGAGTGATTATTGATGTCTGAGGTTCTAGAGTTGGTTTTCTGGTAGACATTTTAAGGTTCCCTTAGTTTCTTGTTATGTTCATTCTATTTATTCTTCTGAGGGCTTTGTACTTGAGACTTCTTGCAAGATTTCTTGTAGTGGGGTAGCAAATTTCTGGAAATTTTGTCTGAGAACATTCTAATTTTTCCTTCATAGAAGAAGGACAGCTTTGCAGGGTAGAGTATTCTTGGCTGACTCTTTTTGTCTTGGAGTTTTTTGAAGATGTGGCTCCATTCTCTCCTTGCTTGGAGAGTCTCTTCTGAGAAAAATGAGGTCAGCCTAATGGGTTTTCCTTTGTAGGTTATCTGTTTTATCTCTCTAGTCATTCTCATTTTTTCTTTATCTTGGGTTCTTGGAAGTTTTACAGTGATGTGCCTGGCTGTAGTTTGTGTTTTTTTTTTTTTTCATTAAAGTAGTTTGGTGTTCTTTTTGCTTCCTGTACTTCTATTTTCATTTCGTTTTACAGATTTGGGAAGTTCTCTTCCATTATTGCTTTAAAAAGACTTTCATTTCCTATGTCTTTCTCCTTCTGGAATTTCAATTATTCTTATATTTCCGTTCTTTAAAGTATCTGATACATCTCTGATTTTTTCTTCTGACTTCTTACTTTGTTTTTCTCTTTTTCTCTTTTCATTCTCTCAATTTCTGTATCCTCTAGTGTGCTGATTCATTCTTCAATTTCTTAGTTTGCTTTCATGGCTTTTCTCTGCATTTTTGATATCTTCTATTGCTCCTCTTATAAACTGTACCTCCTTCACTTTTATATTTAGTGTTTCAATCTCTTCTGTTCAACAATTATAATGTTTATTTTGCTGCATTCTTTTTTGTATTTTTCTACTTCTCCTCTTATCTCATTAAGTGTTTTTATCATGATGTGTCTGAATTCTTTATCTGTCATATTATCCAATTCTTCAATGTCCTCCTTGTTGGTTTCAGGAGATTGTTTATCCTTCGGTGAAGAATTGCTTCCATTTGGGCTTGCTTGTGTGTTTGTATTTTTCTTCCTTCCCATGTTTTCTCTTCAGACTTGTTCTACATATTGACTGACTGCTGCTCGGGTATTAGTTGGCATGTTGTCAAGAAGAGGTTGTGGTTATTGTTTTTCTGTCTGAATTACTTCTTGTTCCGGTGAGTTGTTTGGGGGAAGTAGTCCTTTCCTTGTCTCAACTGTTGTCACACAGCCACACCTGCGCTTCTGAAATTGGATGTCAGTCCTGATACTCTGCAGAACCTCTCTGCAGTCTACCACTGAAGGAGCCAATAGACTGTTAAGTTAGAGTCTCTGAGGAGGCCTTACATATGTGGAATCCTCTGATATGCAATCCCCAAATCCAGTTTTCTCCAGAAGACAGCTTATTACTTTTTCAGTTAATGTCTGAGTTGCTGTGATGTTGAATTTTGTGCTTTCTATTTTTGTAATTGATATACTTCGATAACATTTAATCTTGAGTTTTCTTCTTGTGTGTGTGTCTGCTGTCAGTAGTTTCCAAGCTTTGATTTGTTTGTTGTTTATATTTGCCCACAATTTGTTTTTCACTTCCATAAATGAATTTCAGTGTTTTTGAGTACAGCTGAGATTTTGCTTATAGTCTTTATCAGTGCCAGTGCCGCGGTAGTGGCGCCGAAGTGGCACAATGTGGCGCAGTACCTAGGTAGCCGGTAGCGGGCTGGTAGCGGGCAGCGGGCTTCAGAAGGAGTGGTGGGGAGGTATGTCCGAAGGATGCCCCATGCTGATGTGCACTGGTTGGGCGCCCAAAGTGGCATGATGTGATGTGGTAGCGGAGTAGTGGGTGCTGGGCTGGGTAGCAGGTGGCAGGCTTCAGAGGGAGTGGCTGGAAGTCTGGTCCGAGGGACGCCCTGCACTGATGCGCGCTGGTTGGGCACCTGAAGTGACACAATGTGGTGCAGTACCTGGGTAGCGGGTGGCGGGCTGGGTAGCGGGTGGCGGGCTTCAGAGGAAGGGGCTGGGAGGTGTGTTTGAACGACGCCTCATGCATATGTGCACTGGCTGGGTGCCCGATGTGGCACGATATGGTGTGGTACGTGGGTAGCAGATGGCAGGTTTCAGAAGGAGTGTCTGGGGTGCATGTCCAAGCGATGTCTCACATTGATGAGCACTGGTGGGGGCCCAAAGTGGCACGATGTGGCACGGTACCTGTGTAGCGGGTGGCGGGCAGTGTAGCAGGTGGCTGATTCAGAGGGAGTGGCTGAAAGGCGGGTCCGCGGGATGCCCCGCGCTGATGCACGCTAGTTGGGCCCCCGAAGTGTCACAATGTGGTGCAGTACTTGGGTAGCAGGTTGCGGGATGGGTAGCGGTTGGTGGGCTTCAGAGAGAGTGGCTGGGAGGCGTGTCCAAGGTACACCCCATGCAGATGCACACTGGTCGGATGCCTGAAATGGCATGAGGTGACGTGGTACCTAGGTAGTGGATGACAGGCTGGGTAGCGGGTGCTGGGCTTCAGGGGTGGGTGGCTGGGAGGCGTGTCCAAGGGACGCCCCATGCTGATGCATGCTGGTGGGGCCCCTGAAGTGGCATGATGTGGCGCTGTACCTGCATAGTGGGTGGTGCATCGGTAGTGGGTGGCAGGCTTTAGAGGGAGTTGCTGGGAGGCATGTCCAAGGGACACCCTGTGATGATGCACGCTGGTTGGGCACCCGAAGTTGCATGATGTGGTGCGGTAGCGGGGTAGCGGGTGCCAGGCTGGGTAGCGGGTGGCAGGCTTCAGAGGGAGTGTCTGGGAGGCATGTCCGAGTGATGCCCCATGCTGGTGTTGCTGGTTGGGCACCCAAAGTGGCACGATGTGGTGTGGTACCTGCATAGCTTGTGGCAGGATGGGTAGTGGGTGGCGGGCTTCAGAGGGAGTGGTTGGTAGGCATGTCCGAGGGACAACCTGCGCTGATGCACATTGGTTGGGCACCTGAAGTGGCACGATGTTTTGCGGTACCTGGGTAGTGGGTGGAGTGCAGGGTAGTGGGGGGGGTGGGCTTATAGGGAGTGGATGGGAGGTGTGTCCGAAGGACTCCAGCGCTGATGCATGCTGGTTCGGATCCAAAGTGGCACGATGTGGCGCTGTACCTGGGTAGCGGGTGGTTAGGTTTCATCAGCGTTTTCACTTACTATGCACTAAGTGTACTGAATGACTGAAATCTTCAGGACTTTGCATGAAAAGAAGCTTTTCCAATAATGTTGGAAATGGTGAAACTAAACTACTGGAACATGGACGGTTGTGTATCATCCTCTACTGCGTAAGTGTACAAGCTACAGATTGCTGTTATGCACAAGTAAGTGATGAGAAGGAAAGGTCAAAGAGCTCCTTTGGTGTCTGTTTGGTTTCAAGAGCATTTACACTTATTCTACTGCTAGGTGTACTGAAAGGCTGAAATTCTCAGGATTTTCCATGAAAACAAGATGCCGAAGAATGTTGGAATTGTGCAACTTAACTGCTGGGATAGAGACAGTTAGGTTTCATCTTCTACTTCATTAAATGTACAAGATCCAGAGATTTTTTCTATTCATAGACAAGTGCAGAGTAGACACATTAAGATATAAAGTGTTCCTTTGGAGTCTGTTAGGTTCAAGATTGTTTTCACTTCAAAGGCAGCTAAGTGAACTGAAAGGCCGAAATCCCCAGGATTTTCCATGAAAACAAGCATATCCAAGATGTTGGAAATCTGGAACTGCTGGAACACAGACAGTAAGGTATCATCTTCTACTGCATAAGTATACAAGCTCAATGTACAAGATACAGAATGCTTCTATGCACAGGCAAGTGATGAGAAGAAAAAGTAAGAGAAAAGGAGCTCCTTTGGAGTCTGTTAGATTTCATGGGCATTTTCCCTCAATATGCACCTAATTGTAATGAAAGGCCGAAATCCTCAGGATTTTACATGAAAACAAGCTTTTCCAAGAAGTGTTAAAAATATGATACTAAACTGCTGGAAGACGGCTGTGTATCATCTTCTAATCCAAACATGTAGAAAATACAGATTGCTTCTATTATTAGACAATTGATTAGAAGAAAAGGTAAGATATAAAGAGCTCCTTTGGAATCTCTTAGGTTTCAAGAGCATTTTGCTTTAAAGGCAGCTAAGTGTAGTGAAAGACCGAAATCCTCAGGATTTTCTGTGAAAACAAGCTTGTCCAAGATGTTGGAAAACGTGAAACTAAACTACTGGAACACAGACATTAAGGAATCATCTTCTACTGCATAAGTGTACAGGCTCAGTGTACAAGATACAGAATGCTTCTATGCACAGAGAAGTGATAAACAAATAGATAAGATATAAAGTATTTCTTTGCAGTCTGTTTGGTTTCAAGAATGTTTTCACTGAAAACGCAGGCGAGGACCTTAAAAGGCCAAAATCCTCAGGATTTTGCATGAAAGCAAAAGTTTAAATGAAGTGTTAGATATCATGAAACTAAAGACGTAGAAGTGAATTAGACAGGCATATGGTTCACCTCCATTAAGTGTACAACATACAGACATTTCTTTGTACAGCAAAGCACAGAGAAGTTTCAGTAAGATATAAAGTGCTCCTTTGCAGTCTGATTTTGTACAAGTGTGTTTTCACTGAAAACGCAGGCAATTCCCATAAAGGCTGAAATTCTCAATGTCTCGGTGAAAACAAGAGTTTCCAAGTGTGCTAGATATCATGAAACTAAAGAGCTAGAGGTAAGATGGACAGGTATCCATTCTACTCCATTAAGTATACAAAACACAGGAATTTCTTCTCTGTACAGCAAAGCATAGAGAAGTTACAGTAAGATATAAGGAGCTCCTTTGCAGTCCTTTTGGTTTCAAGAGTGTTTTCAATGAAAATGCAGGCATGGGCCCTGAAATGATGAAATCCTCAGTGTTTCAAGAGAAAACAAGGGTTTCCAAGAAGTGATGAAAAACATGAAACTAAGCGCTGTGAGTGAGATTAACCTGGATCCTATTTTACTCCATTAAGAGTACAACATACAGAGATTTCTTCTCTGTATAGCAAAGTACAGAAAAAAACAGTAAGATATAAAGAGCTCCTTTGTAATCTGTTTGGTTTCAAGAGCGTTTTCACTGAAAATACTGGTAAGTACTGAAATTTCGAAATCCTCCGTGTTTTGATGAAAACATGGGTTTTAAAGATTTCTGGATATCATAAAAAAAAGAATATAGGTGAAATGGACAGGTATCCTGTTCTACTCCATTATTTGTACAACATACAGAGATTTCGTCTCTTTACTACAATATATAGTGAAGTTTAGTAAGGTATAAAGAGCTCCTTTGAGATCTGCTTGGTTTTCAGAGAGTTTTTGCTGAAAATGCAGACAAGTCCCATGAAAGTCTGTAATCCTCAGTGTTTCGAGTGAAAACACAGGTTTTCAAGAAGTAATGCAAATCATGAAACTAAATAGATTGAGGTGAGATGGACTGTATCTTGTTCTACTCTATTCAGTGTACAAATACACAGATTTCTTCTCTTTACATCAAAGTACAGAGAAGTAGAGTAAGATATAGGGTTTCTTTTGGTTGCAAGAGCATTTTCACAGAAAACGCATGCAAGACCCCTGAAAGGCCGAAACCTCAGTGTTTCAAGTGAAAACAAGGGTTTCCATGAATGCTGGAAATCATGAAACCAAAGAGCTGTAGGTGATATGGACAGGTATCCTGTTCTATTCCATTAAGTGTACAACATGCAGGGATTTCTTCTCTTTACAACAAAGTACAGAGTAGTTGCAGTAAGATCAAAAGAGCTTCTTTGCAGTCTGTTTGGTTTCAAGAGCATTTTCGCTGAAAACACATGCAAGACCTCTGACAGTTTGTAATCCTCAGTGTTTCAAGTGAAAACATGGGTTTCCAAGAAGTGATGGAAATCATGGAACTAGGAACTCTATTTGAGATTGACTAGATCCTGTTCTACTCCATTATGTGTACAATATAGAGAGATTTCTTCTCTGTACACCAAAGTACAGAGAAATTACAGTAAGATAGAATGTGCACCTTTGCAATGTGTGGTTTCATGGGTGATTTCGCTGAAAATGCAGGCAAGTCCCTGAAAGACCGAAATCCTCAGTGTTTTGAGTGAAAAAAAGGGTTTCCTAGATGAGCTGGAAATGATGAAACTAAAGAGTTGGAGGTGAGATTGACAGGTATCCTGTTCTATTCCATTAAGTGTACAGCATACAGAGATTTCTTCTCTGTACATCAAAGTACAGAGAAGTTGTAGTAAGATATAAGAGCTACTTGGCAGTTCTTTTGGTTGCAAGAGCAGTTTTCACTGCAAATGCAGGCAAGGCCCCTGAAAGACCGAAACCTCAGTGTTTCAAGAGAAAACAAAGGTTTCCACGAAGTGCTGGAAATCATGAAACCAAAGAGCTGGAGGCGAGATGGACAGGTATCCTGTTGTACTACATGAAGTGTACAACATACTGAGATTTGTTCTCTGAACAACAAAGTACAGAGAAGTTACAGTAAGATAAAAGAGCTCCTTTGCAGTCTGTTTGGTTTCAAGAGCATTTTTGCTGAAAAGGTATGCAAATCCCCTGAAAGGCCAAAATCCTCAGTGTTTGGATGAAAATAAGGGTTTCCAAGAATTCTGAAAGTCATGAAACCAAAGAGCTGCAGGTGAGATAGACAGGTATTCTGCACTACTCCATTAAGTGTACAACATACAGAGATGTCTTCTCTCTAGAGCAAAGTACAGAGAAATTACGGTGGATATAAAGAGCTCCTTTGCAGTCTATTTTGTGTCAAGAGCGTTTTTGCTGAAAACATAGGAAAGTGTCCTGAAAGGCATATATCTTCAATGATTTGAGTGACAACAAGGGTTCCCAAGAATTCTGACAATCATGAAATTAAAGAGCTGGAGGGGAGATGGACAGGTATCCTGTTCTACTCCATTAAGTGTACAACAACAGGGATTGCTTTTCTGTAGAGCAAAGTACAGAGAAGTGTCAGTAAGATAGAAAGTGCTCCTTTGCAGTGTGTGGTTTCATGTGAGATGTCACTGAAAATGCAAGCAAGTCCCCTGAAAGACCGAAATCCTCAGTTTTTTTGAGTGATAACAAGGGTTTCCTACAAGAGCTGGAAATCATGAAACTACAGAGTTGGAGGTGAGATGGAAAGGTATCCTATTCTGCTCCATTAAGTGTACAACATACAACGATTTCTTCTCTCTTTTTTTGCCATAATGAATTTATTTTATTTTAAATTCATTTTATTGATTTGTCACAATTGTGCATTAATTGACCCCCCTCCTCCCTCCATATACCTCCTCCGTATCCCCCCTCCAGTCACGCCATCTCCCATTTTTCTGCGTTTTGTTGGTTGGTTAAGTTGATGTTCATTTGTTGGTTGTTTGGCCCATTGTTCTCTTCCGATATCTGGTAAATGTGTGTTTTTGTTTTACCCCCGGGCTTTCCACTTCACTAACATTTGTTAACTATCCTGATCTTTTGTGCTCTTCACCTCCACTACCTTCTTCCCCCTCCTCCTCTCTCGCTCCATATTTCAGTCCCATTGGTTGTTTTCATTTTTTCTTATTTTTTTGTTTGTTTTTCCCTACATCCATCATATAAATGAGACCATCCTGTACTTCTCTTTTTCTTTTTGACTTATTTATGCTAATATGTATCTTTCTAGTTACATCCAGGTTGCTGCAAATGACATGTGTTTGTCTTCCTTGATGGATGTGTAGTATTCCATTGTGTATATGCACAACATTTTTTTTAGCCTATCATCTGTTTTGGGGCATTTGGTTTGTTTCCAATTCTTTGCAACTGTAAACAGGGCTGCAATGAACATGCACGTACAGGTGTCCTTTTGAATTAATATTTTCATGTCCTTGGGTAGATTCCTAGTAGTGGGATTGCTGGGTCGAATGGTAAGTCCACTTTCAATTGTTTGAGGGTCCTCCACAGAGTCTTCCACAGTGGCTGAACCAGTTTGCACTCCCCCAGCAGTGTAAGAGAGTTCCTTTTTCTCCAATATGCACCAACATTTGTTGTTGTCTGTTTTATTTATATGGGCCATTCTTGCTGGTGTAAAATGGTGTCTCTGTGGTTTTAACATTCCCTGTTCATGGATCGGAAAAATAAACATTATCAAAATGGCCATAATACCAATGGCAATCTACAGATTCAATACAATTCCAATAAAGATCCCAATGACATATTTTAAAGAGATAGAACAAAAATTACTGAAATTCATATGGAACAGCAAAAGACCCCGAATAGCCAAAACCCTTTTGACAAACAGAAGAGAGAATGGAGGTATTACTATTCCAGACTTCAAACTGTACTACAAAGCCATTATACTTAAAACAGCATGGTACTGGGACAAGAACATACAAAGAGACCAATGGATCAGAATCAAATACCCAGAAATAAAACCACACATATATGTTCAATTAATCTTTGACAAAGGGGCAAAAAACATACCCTGGAACAAGGATAGCCTCTTCAGTAAATGGTGCTGGGAAAACTGGATCAAAACTTGTAAAAAAAATGGACCAGGACAACACCCTCACACCCTGTACAAAAATTAACTCAAAATGGATAAAGGACCTGGAAGTGAGACCTGCAACCATAAAATACATAGAAGAAAACCTAGGCAAAAGCCTTCATGAATTTCACCTCAGAAATTCATTTGGGGAAACAACTATGGCCGGCAAACAAATGAAGGAAAACATAAACAGCTGGGACTATATCAAACTAAAAAGTTTCTGTTCAGCAAAAGGGACAATAAACAAAACAAAAAGAAACCAACTGACTGGGAGAAAAATTTTGCCCTCCAGACAAGTGACAAGGGTCTGATAACAAAGATCCACAAAGAGCTCCTACAGCTCAACAAAAACAAAGCAAAAAACTCAATCAAAAAATGGGGAGAAGAACTAAAAAGACACTTCACCAAAGAAGAGATACACATGGCTAATAGGCATATGAAAAAATGCTCCACATCACTAATAATGAGGGAAATGCGAATTAAAACCACAGAGATTTCTTTTCTTATAACAAAGTACAGAGAAGATCAGTAAGAAATAAAGAGCTTCTTTGCAGTCTGTTTGGTTTCAAGAGTGTTTTTACTGAAAATGCAGCCAAGTCCCCTGAAAGATCAAAATCATCAGTGTTTCTAGTGAAAACAAGGGTTTTCAAGAAGTGATGGAAATCATGAAACTAAGTAGCTGGAGGTGAGCTGGACAGGTATCCTATTCAACTATATTAAATGTACAACATACACTGATTTCTTTTCTCTACAGCAAAGTACAGAGAAGTTTCACTAAGATATAAAGTGCTCCTTTGCAGTCAGTTGGTTTCAAGAGCATTTTCACTGACAACCCAGGCACGTGCCCTGAAAGGACGTAATCCTCAGTTTCGACTAAAACAAGGGTTTCCAAGAAGTGACAAAAATCATGAAACTAAGAGATGTAGGTGAGATTGGCTGGATCCTGTTTAATCCATTACGTGAAGAACATACAGGGAGTTCTTCTCTGTACAGCAAAGTACAGAGTAGTACAGTAAAATATAAAGTGCTCCTTTTCAGTCTCTGGTTTCAAGAGCAATTTCGCTGAAAACACAGGCAAGGCCCAGAAAGGCCAAAACATCAATGTTTCGAGTGACAACAAAGGTTTCCACGAAGTGCTGGAAATCATGAAACCAAAGAGCTGGAGGTGAGATGGACAGGTATCCCATTCTATTCCATTAAGTATACAACATACAGGTATTTCTTCTCTGTACAGTAAATTACAGAGAAGTTACAGTAAGATCTAAAGAACTCCTTTGTAGTTTGTTTGGTTTCAAGAGCGTTTTTGCTGAAAACACAGGCAAGTCCCCTGACAGTTTGTAATCCTCAGTGTTTCACGTGAAAACATGGGTTTCCAAGAAATGATGGATGTCATGGAACTAGGAGCTCTAGTTGAGATTGACTAGATCCTGTTCTACTCCATTAAGTATACAAAATACAGAAATTTCTTTTCTCTACACCAAAGTACAGAGAAATTACAGTAAGATAGAATGTGTGCCTTTGCAGTGTGTGATTTCATGTGAGGTTTCACTGAAAATGCAGGATAGTCCCTGAAAGACTGAAATCCTGTTTTTCAAGTGAAAACAAGGGTTTCCTAGACGAGTTGGAATCATGAAACTAAGTAGCTGGACATGAGATGGACAGGTATATTGTTCTACTTCTTTAAGTGTACAAAATACAGAGATTTCTTCTCTTTACAGCAAAGTACAAAGAAGTTACAGTAAGATCTAAAGAGCTATTTGCAGTATGTTTGGTTTCAAGAGCATTTTCACTGATAATGCAGCCACGTCCCCTGAAAGGTTGAAATTATCAGTGTTTATAGTGAAAACAGGGTATTCAAGAAGTGATGGAAATCATGAAACTAAGTAGCTGGAGGTGAGATGGACATGTGTCCTGCTCAACTATAATAAGTGCACAATATACACAGATTTTTTTTCTCTGTACAGCAAAGTACAGATAGGTTTCAGTAAGATATAAAGCGCTCCTTGGCAGTCAGTTGATTTCAAGAGCGTTCACTGAAAATGCAGGCATCCCCTGAATGGATGTAATCCTCATTTTTGAGTAAAACAAGGGTTTCCAAGAAGTAACGAAAATTTTGAAACTAAGGGCTGTAGGTGAGATTGGCAGGATCCTGTTCTACTCCATTAAGTGAAGAACATACAGGGTTTCTTGTCTGTACAGCAACGTACAGAGAAGTAGAGTAAGATATAAAGTGCACCTTTGCAGTCTTTTGGTTTCAAGAGCATTTTTGCTGAAAAGGCATGCAAGTCCCCTGAAAGGCCAAAATCCTCAGTGTTTGGATTAAAATAAGGGTTCCAAGAATTCTGAAAATCATGAAACCAAAGGCCTGGAAGTGAGATAGAGAGGTATCCTGTACTACTCTATTAAGTGTACAACATACAGAGCTGTCTTCTCTGTAGAGCAAAGTACAGAGAAATTACAGTGAATATAAAGAGCTCCTTTGCAGTCTGTTCTGTATTAAGAGCTTTTTCACGGAAAACGCAGGAAAGTGCCCTGAAAAGCTGATATCCTCATTGATTCAAATGACAAGAGTTTCCTGGAATTCTGGCAATCATGACACTAAAGAACTGGAGGTGAGATGGACAGGTATCCTGTTCTACTCCTTTAAGTGTACAACATACAGAGATTGCTTCTCTGTACAGCAAAATAAAGAGTAGTTACAGTAAGATATAATGACCTCGATGTAGTCTGTTTGGTTTCAAGAGCATTTTTGCTGAAAAGGCAGGTAAGGGCCCTGAAACAATGAAATCCTTAGTGTTTTGAGAGAAAACAAGGGGTCCAAGAAGTGATGAAAATCATGAAACTAAGCACTGTAGGTGAGATTAACTGGATCCTGTTTTACTCCATTAAGTATACAACATACAGAGATTTCTTCTCTGTATAGCAAAGTACAGAGAACAACAGTAAGATATAAAGAGCTCCTTTGTAGTCTGTTTGGTTTCAAGAGCGTTTTCGCTGAAAACACCGAGAAGTGTACTTGAAATTTCAAAATCCTCAGTGTTTTGATGCAAACATGGGTTTTAAAGATTTCTGGAAATCATGAAACAAAATAATGGAGGTGAGATGGACAGGTATCCTGTTCTACTCATTAAGTGTAAAATATAAAGAGACTTTTCTCTTTACCGCAAAATATAGACAAGTTACAGTAAGATATAAAGAGTTCTTTTGATAGCTATTTGGTTTTTGAGAGTTTTCACTGAAAACGCAGGCAAGTCCCATGAAAGTCTGTAATCCTCAGTGTTTCGAGTAAAATCAATGGTTTCCAAGCAGTAATGTGAATCATGAAACTAAAGAGTTGGAGATGAGATAGACAGGTATCCTAGTCTATTCCATTAAGTGTAAAACATACAGAGATTTCTTCTCTTTACAGCAAAGTACAGAGAAGTTAGATATAAAGAGCTCCTTTACAGTCTATTTGGTTTCAAGAGCGTTTTCATTGAAAACACAGGCAGGTCCCCTGACAATCTGTTATCCTCAGTATTTCGAGTGAAAAAAAAGGTTTTCCAAGAAGTGATGGAAATCATGAAACTAGGAGATCTAGTTGACATTGATTAGATCCTGTTCTACTCCATTAAGTGTACAACATACAGAGATTTATTCCATGTACACCAAAGTACAGAGAAATTACAGTAAGAATGTGCTCCTTTCCAGTGTGTGGTTTCATGTGAGAGTTCTCTGAAAATGAAGACAAGTCCCTGAAAGACCAAAATCCTCAGTGTTTCGAGTGAAAACAAGGGTTTTCTAGACAAATTGGAAATCACAAAACTAAAGAATTGGAGGTGAGATGGACAGGTATCCTGTTCTACTCCTTTAAGTGTACAACATACAAAGATTTTTTTTCTCTTTGCCGCAAAGTACAGAGAAGTTACAGTAAGATCTAAAGAGCTCCTTTGCAGTCTGTTTGGTTTCATGAGTGTTTTCACTGAAAATGCAGCCAAGTCCCCTGAAAGGTTGAAATCATCAGTGTTTCCTGTGATAACAAGTGTTTTCAAGAAGTGATAGAAATCATGAAAAAAGTAGCTGGAGGTGAGATGGACAGATATCCTGATCAACTATATTAAGTGTACAACATACACTGATTTCTTCACTGTACAGCAAAGTACAGAGAAGTTTCGGTAAGATATAAAGAGCACCTTTGCATTTGGTTGGTTTCAAGTGTGTTTTCACTGAAAACACAGGCATGTACACTGAATGGATGTAATCCTCAGTTTCGAGTAGAACAAGGGTTTCCAAGAAGTGACGAAAATCATGAAACTAAGAACTGCAGGTGAGATTGGCTGGATCCTGCTCTACTCTGTTAAGTGAAGAACATACAGGGATTTCTTCTCTGTACAGCAAAGTAAAGAGAAGTACTGTAAAATATAAAGTGCTCCTTTGCAGTCTGTGTGGTGTCAAGAGCATTTTCGCTGAAAACACAGGCGAGGCCCAAAAAAAGCCAATATCACAGGATTTTGCATGAAAGCAAAAGTTGACATCAAGTGTTTGATATCATGAAACTACAGAGGTAGAGGTGAACTGGACAGGTATACAGTTCACCTCCATGAAGTATACAACATAGAGATTTCTTCTCTGTACAGCAAAGTACAGAGAAATTTCAGTAAGATATAAAGTGCTCCTTTGCAGTCTGTTTGGTTACAAGTTTATATTCACTGTAAATGTAGGCAAGTCTCCATAAAGGCTGAAATCCTCAATGTCTCGAGTGAAAACAACAGTTTCCAAAAAGTGCTAGATATCATGAAACTAAAGAGCTGGTGATGAGATGGACAGGTATCCTGTTCTACTCCATTAAGTGTACAACATACAGGGATTTCTTCTAGATAGAAAGTGCTCCTTACAGTGTGTGGTTTCATGTGAGATTTCACTGAAAAGTTAGTCAAGTCCCCTGATAGACTGAAACCTCAGTGTTTCGAGTAAAAACAAGGGTTTTCTAGATGAACTGGAAATCATAAAACTAAAGAGTTGGAGGTGAGATGGACAGGTATCCTGTTCTACTCCATTATATGTGCAACATACAGAGATTTTTTTTTCTCTTTACTGCAAAGTACAGAGAAGTAACAGTAAGATCTAAACTGCTCCTCTGCAGTCTGTTTGGTTACAAGTGTGTTTTTGTTGAAAACACAGGAAAGTTCCCATAAAAGCTGAAGTCCTCAATGTCTCAAGTGAAAAGAAGGATTTCCAAGAAGTGCTAGATACCATGAAACTAAAGACCTGGAGGTGAGATGGACAGGTATCCTGTTCTACTTCATTAAGTATACAACATACAGGAATTTCTTCTCTGTACAGCAAAGGACAGAGAAGTTACAGTAATATATAAATAGCTCATTTGCAGTTCTTTTGTTGCAAGAGTGTTTTCACTGTAACAGCAGGCAAGGTCCTTGAAAGGCAGAAACCTCAGTGTTTCGAGTAAATACAAAGGTTTCCATGAAGTGCTGGATATCATGAAACCAAGAGCTGGAGGCGAGATGGACAGGTATCCTGTTGTACTACATGAAGTGTACAACATACTGAGATTTGTTCTCTGAACAACAAAGTACAGAGAAGTTACAGTAAGATAAAATAGCTCCTTTGCAGTCTGTTTGATTTCAAGAACGTTTTTGCTGAAAAGCCATGCAAGTCCCCTCAAAGTCCAAAATCATCAGTGTTTGGATGAAAATAAGGGTTTCTGAGAATTCTGAAAATCATGAAACCAAAGAGCTGGAAGTAAGATAGACAGGTATCCTATACTACTCCATTAAGTGTAAAACATACAGAGATGTCTTCTCTCTAGAGCAAAATACAGAGAAATTACAGTGGATATGAAGAGCTCCTTTGCAGTCTCTTTCGTGTCAAGAGCATTTACAATGAAAATGCAGGAAAGTGCCTGGAAAGGCCAATATCCTCATTGTTTCATGTGACAGCAAGGATTTCCAAGAATTCTGGCATTCATGAAACTAAAGAGCTGGAGGTGAGATGGACAGGTATCCTGTTCTACTCAATTAACTGTACCGCATACAGAGATTCCTTCTCTGTACAGCAAAATAAAGAGATGTTACAGTAAGATATAACAAGTTCCATGCAGTTTGCTTGGTTTGAAGAGTGTTTTGGCTGAAAACGCAGGCAAGGGCCCTGAAACGATGCAATCCTCGGTGTTTTGAGTGAAAACAAGGGTTTCTAAGAAGTGATGAAAATCATGAAACTAACCACTGTAGTGAGATTAAGTGGATCCTGCTTTACTCCATTAGGTGTAGAACATATATAGATTTCTTCTCTGCATAACAAAGTACAAAGAGTTACAGTAAGATAAAAGAGCTCCTTTGCAGTCTGTTTGGTTTCAAGAGCATTTTCGCTGAAAAGGCATGCAAGTCCCCTGAAAGACAGAAACTCTCAGTGTTTCAATGAAAATAAGGGTTCCAAGAATTCTGAAAATCATGAAACCATGAGCTGGAGGTGAGATAGACAGGTTTCCTGTACCACTCCATTAAGTTTACAACATACAGAAATGTCTTCTCTCTAGAGCAAAGTGCAGAGAAATTACAGTGGATATAAGGAGCTCCTTTGCAGTCTGTTTCATGTCAGAGTGTTTTCACTGAAAATGCAGGAAATTGCCCTGGAAGGCCAATATCCTCATTGATTCGAGTGACACAAGGGTTTCCAATAATTTGGCAATCATGAAAGTAAAGAACTGCACGTGAGATAGACAGGCATCCTGTTCTACTCCATTAACTGACAAACATACAGAGATAACCTTCTCTTACAGCAAAGTAAAGAGACGTTATAGTAAGATATAATGACCTCCTTGTAGTCTGCTTGGTCTGAAGAGCGTTTTCTCTGAAAATGCAGGCAAGGGCCCTAAAATGACGCAATCCTTGGTGTTTCGAGTGAAAACATGCGTTTCCAAGAAGTGATGAAAATCATGAAACTAATTGCTGTAAGTGAGATTAACTGGATCATGTTTTACTCCATTAAGTATACAACAAACATAGATTTCTTCTCTGTATAGCAAAGTACAGAGAAGAACAGTAAGATATAAAGAGCTCTTTTGTAGTCTGTTTGGTTTCAAGAGCGTTTTCACTGAAACACACGCAGGTCCCCTGAAAGGGTGAAATCCTTAGTGTTTCGAGTGAAAACAAGGGTTTCCTAGAAGAGCTGGAAATCATGAAACTAAAGAGCTGGAGGTGAGATGGACAGGTATCCTGTTCTATTCCATTAAGTGTACAACAACAGAGATTTCTTCTGTTTACAGCAAAGTAAAGAGAAGTTACAGTGAGATATAAAGAGATCCTTTGCATCTATTTGGTTTTAACAGCATTTTCGCTGAAAACGCAGGCAAGTCCCCTGACAGTCTGTAATCCTCAGAGTATCGAATGAAAACAAGGGCTTCCAATAAATGATGGAAATCATGGAACTAGGAGCTCTAGTTGAGATTGACTAGATCCTTTTCTACTCCATTAAGTGTACAACATACAGAGATTTCTTCTCTGTACACCAAAGTACAGAGAAATTACAGTAAGATAGAATGTGCTCTTTTGCAAGTGTGGTTTCATGTAAGATTTCACTGAAAACGCAGCCAAGTCCCTGAAAGACCGAAATCCTCAGTGTTTCGAGGGAAAACCTGGTTTTCCTAGAAGAGCTGGAAATCATGAAACTAAAGAGTTTCAGGTGACAGATATCCTGTTCTACTCCATGAAGTGTACAACATACAACATACATAGATTTCTTCTCTGTACAGCAAAGTACAAAGAAGTTTCAGTAAGAAAGAAAGTACTCCTTTGCAGTCTATTTGGTTACAAGTGCATTTTCACTGAAAACGCAGACAAGTCCCCATAAAGTCTGAAATCCTCAATGTCCCGAGTGAAAAGAAGCGTTTACAAGAAGTGCTAGATATCATGAAACTAATGAGCTGGAGGTAAAATGGACGGGTATCCTGTTTTACTCCATTAAGTATACAACATACAGGGATTTCTTCTCTGTACAGCAAAGTACAAAGAAGTTACGGTAAGATAAAAGAACCCTGTTTTGTTTTGTTTCAAGAGCATATTCACTGAAAGGGCAGGCAAGGCCCCTGAAAGGCGAAATCCTCAGTGTTTTGTTTTGTTTTGTTTTTTATTTTATTTTTTAAATTCATTTTATTGATTTACAACAATTGTGCAATAATTGATCCCTTCTCCTCCCTCTGTATCCCCCTCCGTGTCCCTGCTCCCCTCCGTGTTCCCCAGTCGCTCCATCTCCCGTTTTTCTGCCATTAGTTGGTTGATTGATGTTCAGTTGTTGATTGTTTGGCCCGATGTTCTCTTTCAATATCTGATAAATGTGTGTCTGTGAGTTTTTGTTTTTTACCCCAGGGCTTTCCCACTTTGCTAACATTTGTTAACTATCCTGATCTTTTGTGCTCTTCACCTCCCCCACCTTCTTCTCCCTCCTCCTCTCTTGCTCCATGGTTCAGTCTGATTGGTTGTTTTCATTTTTTCTTATTTGTTTTTTTTTTTGTTTTTCCCTATATCCATCATATAAGTGAGACCATCCTGTACTTGTCTTTTTCTTTTTGATTTATGTCTGCTAATATGAGTCTAGTTCCATCCAGGTTGCTGCAAATGACATGTGTTTGTCCTCCTTGATGGATGCATAGTATTCCATTGTGTATATGTACCACATTTTTTTTAGCCTATCATCTGTTTTGGGGCATTTGGTTTGTTTCCAATTCTTTGCAACTATAAACAGGGCTGCAATGAACATGCACATACAGTGTCCTTTTGAATTATTGTTTTCATGTCCTCTGGGTAGATTCCTAGTAGAGGGATTGCTGGGTCGAATGGTAAGTCCACTTTCAATTGTTTGAGGGTCCTCCACACAGTCTTCCATAGTGGTTGGACCAGTTTGCACTCCCACCAGCAGTGTAAGAGAGTTCCTTTTGCTCCACATCCATACCAACATTTGTTGTTGTCTGTTTTATTTATATGGGCCATTCTTACTTGTATAAGATGGCATCTCAGTGTAGTTTTAATTTGCATTTCCCTGATTATTAGTGAAGTGGAGCATTTTTTCATATGCTTATCAGCCATCTGTATCTCTTCTTTGGTGAAGTGTCTTTTTAGTTCTTCTCCCCATTTTTGATTGAGTTTTTTGCTTTGTTTTTGTTGAGCTGTAGGAGCTCTTTGTGGATCTTTGTTATCAGACCCTTGTCACTTGTCTGGAGGGCAAAATTTTTCTCCCAGTCAGTTGGTTTCTTTTTGTTTTGTTTATTGTCCCTTTTGCTGAACTAAAACTTTTTAGTTTTATATAGTCCCAGCTGTTTATATTTTCCTTCATTTTTTTTTGCCAGCCGTAGTTGTTTCCCCAAATGGATTTCTGAGGTGAAATTCATGAAGGCTTTGCCCAGGTTTTCTTCTATGTATTTTATGGTTGCAGGTCTCACTTCCAGGTCCTTTATCCATTTTGAGTTAATTTTTGTACAGGGTGTGAGGGTGTTGTCCTGGTCCATTTTTTTTTACAAGTTTTGATCCAGTTTTCCCAGCACCATTTACTGAAGAGGCTATCCTTGTTCCAGGGTATGTTTTTTCCCCTTTGTCAAAGATTTTTGACCGTATATGTGTGGTTTTATTTCCGGATATTCAATTCTGATCCATTGGTCTGTTTGTCTGTTTTTGTACCAGTACCATGCTGTTTTAAGTATTATGGCTTTGTAGTACAGTTTGAAGTCTGGAATAGTAATACCTCCATTCTCTCTTCTGTTTGTCAAAAGGGTTTTGGCTATTTGGGGTCTTTTGTTGTTCCATATGAAT